>VDFB02111377.1:0-54720 GCA_007258455.2 Sequoia sempervirens | reverse complement strand
TTAAGGTCCTTGTTTTTGAACTAACCTCCATTGTCAGTGATGATCTCAGATGGCACTCCATATCGACAGATGATATGGTTTAAAATAAATAAAGACACTGTCTTGCCTGAGGCAATAGAAAGTGGAATAGCCTCTACCCATTTTGTGAAGTAGTCAGTAGCAGTGATAATGAACTTATGCCCACCTGATGAGTTGGGATGAATCTGCCCAACAAGATCAAAGGCCCATCGCTGAAATGGCCAGTGAGATATAGAAGGAATTATCTCCCTACCTGGAGCATGTATCAGGTGTCCATGTTTCTGACATTTTTCACAAGACTTAGCAAATGCTACTGCATCTATCTGCATCGTAGGCCAATAGTACCCTACTCTAAGCAACCTTCTAGCCATGGAAAGACCATTAGAATGTCCTCCACATATGCCCTCGTGGATGTCAACTAGCGCTTGATCAGATTCCTCCTTTTCTAAGCACCTAAGAAGTGTTCCATCTAGACCCCTCCTATACAAATCACCAGAGATGAGGGAATGGTGAGAGGCGTTGCGGATAAGGTTTCTTCTTTCAGATTGGTTAAATGTATCAGGGATGATGCCATCATGAAGATATGAGTAAATAGCACCATAGCGGGAGGATTCATGATTGACAAGGGTACAAATGATATGGCTTTCAGGTGAGTCAAATATGGGATATCGTAGCTCTTCCACCAGGAATTCATATCTGGACTCATGTTCCTCTAACTAAAGAAGTGAAGCAAGGGTGGCCATAGCATCAGCTGCTTTGTTCTCAGCCCTAGGGATTTGCTGAAAGGTGACAAAAGTAAAATACCGTCTCAATGAATCAACCATTTTTTTGTAAGGTACCAACTTGTCATCTTTTGTTTGGTATTGTTCATTGACTTGGTTGATGATCAGCTGAGAATCCCCATAGATATGTAGTTCTGTGATATTCCACTCTATAGCCATTTTAGTCCATTTGTCAAAGCCTCATACTTAGCTATGTTGTTTGTGCATGGAAAGAGTAACTTGTAAGATTTAGGAATAGTATACCCATGAGGAGAAACAAACAACACACCAGCTCCAGAACCATTTTGCATGCATGAACCATCAAAGAATAGTTTCCAGGATCTTTCAGTCATGTACATAAGATGCTCATCTGGAAAGTTGACTTGAATGGGCATATTATCTTGAATAGGAAAATTAGTCAGTTGATCTACAATAGCTTGGCCTTTGATTGCTTTGCGCTCAATATACTCTATGTCAAATTCAGAAAGAATCATCATCCATTTAGCAAGTCTGCCTGTGAGAGCAGCTTTACCGAGCAAGTATTTGAGAGGATCAATTTTTGATATGAGGTGTATGGTGTGCGTGAGCATATAGTGTCGCAATTTTTGAGAAGCAAACACTACTGCAAGGCAAGCTTTTTCAATACTAGTATAATTAACCTCATAAGAAACAAGAGTGCGACTAATATAATATATGGCTCTTTCTTTCCCTTGTTCATCTAATTGAGCCAACAATGCCCCCAGTGAAGATTCAGTAGCTGAGACATATAAAATGAGAGGTTTTCCTCGAATGGGAGGCATTAAAATGGGAGGATTTGCCAAGTATTCTTTAATTTGATCCATGCTCCTTGGCAATCCTCATTCCGCACATTGAACACCTTTATGCAAATTTTTGTTGAAAGGTTGTGCTCTATCCGCCAATTGTGAAATAAACCTCCTTATGGATTGAAGGCGCCCTTGAAGACTCCTCATTTGGCTGACATTTTTGGGAGGTGGCATGTTTATAATGGTTTGAACCTTTTCAGGGTCCACTTCTATTCCTTTAGCTGAAATGATGAATCCCAATAATTTGCTAGAAGTAACACCAAATGCACACTTTTTTGGGTTTAATCTTAGTTGAAATTGTTCCACGCGATCTAGAATCACTTCTAAATCAGCCAAATGTGTTCCTCTTCTCTTAGACTTAGCCATGGTGTCATCCACATAATCTTCCATATTCTTATGCATCATGTCATGGAAGATGGTTGTCATAGTTCTTTGGTAAGTAGCTCCTCGCGATTTTTCAACAATCCAAAGGCATGACATTCCAACAATAAGTACCCTGTGCACATGTGAATGCAAAATTTTCTTGATCCCTCAGAGCTATCTTGATCTGATTATACCCGTAAAACCATCTATCAAAAGAATAGATCTCATATCCACCGGGCTTTCATGTCCACTATCATGTTTATGTTAGAAGTGGGAAATCATCCTTTTGGGCATGCCTCATTAAGATCTCTAAAGTCCTGCGGCAGATCTCGAATGGTTTATCGTGTTTAGAACAGGGTACATTGTTAAATCCACCAAGCATAGTCTGCTGCCCCTAATGAATCCTCAAGACCACAAGCTTTTCTAATTCAAATTTCACTAAAAGAGCCATATGACTTACATTTTTCTCACCGCTTTTACCTGGCTTTCACACTGGAGCTAAGTGGATAAACGATGCATAATGAGATTAGGTGTCCAACCCCTAGTATGTCCGAGTATGTCCATGCAGTTAATTTCCTTCTTGAGGAACTCCCAGATAGCTTTTCTCGTGATAAAGATTTAGCCAAGTGTACACTTGAACTTCCTGCCCAAATTAATGCCTTCTCAGAGGGTTCAACCAATACCCATGATCTATCCTCGAAATAGCTTGGGAGACCATCAAGTACCTTATCCGTAGGTGCCTTTGGGAGGTTTTCACCTTTGGATACGTCTTTTATTTTTACTTTTTTTGGTTCTGACACCGCCACATAGTGGTTTTCACCATCAGAACTCTTATTCTTTTTTTCTTTTCTTTTTATCTTGTGACTAAGGTACTTGATGTCAGGTTCTGTCATACTGGTAGCCGGTTCACTGGTGGAAGAGACTAT
This sequence comes from Sequoia sempervirens, assembly GCA_007258455.2. Taxonomy (NCBI): domain Eukaryota; kingdom Viridiplantae; phylum Streptophyta; class Pinopsida; order Cupressales; family Cupressaceae; genus Sequoia; species Sequoia sempervirens. Next base: position 51,828 of record VDFB02111377.1, on the reverse strand, counting down.
AGGTTCAATGGCATTTAGATAGCAGGTGATCTCATAGTCATTGTGAAATGTCAAGAGTTGAGGCCCTTGGTAATGTTGAGACCAATCAATAAGGTTGGGGTGAACAAGGGGTAGGTTAATGACCGGTTCAAGATTAAGGATATAGGTGGTGTCATCTCTGGTGACTGTAGAATTGGAATCTGTCAAGTTTCCCTCTAAAGTGTCTAAATCAAAATTTATCCTAGCAAGCGAAGAATCGTCTACTAATGCGACATGTGGGTTCCAATCTTCTAATCTAACACATGACTCGTTAGTTACATCAGGTTGAGAACTATAAGCATGGACAACGTCCATATCCAAGTCAACTGTTGCATCTGAGAGTGAATCCCATTCAAACTCATGAGAGTCTATTTCTGAATTATTGTTGGAGCCTCGTGATGTAGAAGCCTCAAGATTTGGAAGAGGCTCCTCTCCTCTAGCAATTTGCTCAATCACAAAATTATCTGAATTATCACCATCCATTGTAGCTGGGATGGAGACACTATCCATAGTCAATCTTGCATTCATACAGTCACTATCTATTGCAAATGAGATAGGAGGACTATCAATTATTAAATCTCTTGAATCTTCCCAAAGGAGATTTGTTGAAGGTATCCAATCATCTGTTATGTCTTGTTGATTGGTCAAATCTGGTACATATTCTATGTCATCTTTACTATCCCTCCTATCAGAAATGGGGACAGTGCATTTATTGTTGTTCATAAAGCCTAGGCCAACTGGTTTCTTAGACTTACGTGCAAAAAGATCATGATTGAGTGGTTCGGCTCTAGCATCTAACCTGTGACTAAGAGGGCCATATCCCGGATAACCCATCTTCTTGACAAAAGTATATCCTCTCCCATAGGATTTAGGAGAGGGGGAGAAATTTTCATTGTGCTGATATTTCTCCTCTTTGTATATCCAATCAATCGTACCGCCTCTTTTCATCTTGTATTGGTATTGAGGATTCAACAAACTCTGTCAACATTGTCACACGAAGATGATGGTTTCTATCTCCGTGAAGGCTTTCCATGTCCTAGGGGAAATAGGCATCTTTGCAAAAAGAGTCAAGTTGATAATTCCCCATGCCAAGGTCTACTAACTTAAATTTGTTTTGACAGTCTGCTAAAGTTGTTTCATAATTCTCTGCTGCTCGGTTAAGAGGGACATGAACATTAGCTGAGATTGAGTTAATTGATAAGGTGTTATCCCCTGGTATGCAAATTTCTATTCCATTGTAGGGGAACTTAACACACTGGTGGTAGGTAGACGACACTGCCGGCATATCATGAATCCATGGTCTACCCAGTAAAATGTTGTATGCAAGGTGTCCAGTATCAACAATTTGAAACAAGATATCTTTTTTAACTGTGCCAATCCTGACAGGAAGGACAGCCAATCCCTTAGAACTTCGTTCTGCCTCATCATAGGCCTTTATGGTGATCTTCTTTCTAGTGTCGATCACTTGCTCTGAATAGCCCAAAGTTTTTAACAAATTCAAAGTACAGATATTTAACCCAGCACCTCCATCAATCAACACGCGCCTGACACGGGTTTTATGAATCATGACTTCAATGTGAAGGGCAAGATTGTGTGGATGGCTTAGGGATTTGTCATCATCTTCAAAGAAAGAAAGGTAATGTGGGCTAGTAATGTGATTCACCATGCCTTGGAATTGGTCTATATCAATGTTGTTGGGGACATTTGATGTGCGCAAAGCGTCCTCAAGGATCTGCTTATGCCTAGGGGACAACTCTAGAAGCTCTAAGATTGAGATATGTGCTAGAGTTTTTTGTAACTAATCTACAAGATTGTAGTTTGGTTTGAGAGCAGTGGCGGACTTTATAGTGACATTCTTGGATGCCACTTTCTTGGATTTATTGGATGGACCTGAACTAGGCCCTCTGAGAATAATAGGGGCTTGACTCCTGGTAACAGCATTAAGGGCTTGGGAAGATAAACTAGAATGAGGACCTCTCAGCACAACAACAGGTTGGTTGTCAAAAATAGGGGAGAGTCATAACCATGTGGGTCCTTACTCCTTATCATATTAACACTTGGCTCCACAACTTCAAGCATGTTTATCACATTTTCTGCCGCTGTATAGGTGTAGTTGATTGCAGCTTTGCCATTCTGTGATTTAGAGGTTTCCCCCTTGTCGTAATTAGGCAAAGGTTCCTTAAAAGCCTTATGATCAGCATTGGTATTTAGGCCATCAACTTGAAGCTTTCCACTTTCTATAAAATCTTGGACAATATGTTTTAATTTCCAACAGTTTTCAACAGTATGGCCGGGGCCATTATGAAATTTACAGAATGCCTTGTCATCCCACCAAGGTGGCTTAGGATCTGGAATGTGAAATTTTGCAGGATCCTGAGGATGTGCCAAGTTGTTAGCAATGAGAGTTTTGAGAATATCCTCATATGTGTCACCCAATTTGGTAAATTGCCGCTTCTGGTTTCTGGGCCTTTCCTGATATCTTGGTTTACTTTCTTGTTGTGGAGGTGCATTAAGCTTCATTGCTTGCACACCCTTAGTCAAATTAAGAACACTTTGATCTCTTGTTTGGGAAGAATCCACAACTCCATCATTGACAAATTGTTTGTTTTTGTTCCAATTGTTGTTCTTCCCTATCTCATTGCTGTGTTGGATCATTGTTGGTATTATTGTTATGTCTGGTCAAAATGCCTTGTTCTTTTAGAACATCCTCAATGCGGCATGTAGTTTCAATCATGGTATCAAAGGAAGTGAAGACTATCTTTTTGATCTCATGTCTCATTTTAGGCACCAAATTACTAACAAGTATGTCAATCTTTTCATCCTCATGGATCATCCTAGGATACCGAGAGCATTGTCTCCTCCACCTTTGCAAGAAGGTAACAAAGGGTTCCCCCTGATTTTGTTTCAAGTTGCATAGGTCCAACATAGTAACAGGTCTTGACAGATTATATGCGAAGTGTTGAACGAATCTATGAACAAGTTCTCTAAAAGTCTTGACAGGAGGAGTGATATTGGTAAACCATTCCATTGCTTGTCCTTTAAGACTCCTAGGGAACAACCTCATCAAATAGGAGTCATCCTGATGGAATTCAAAGCTCATAGTATAGAACTGACGCACATGGTCGTGTGGATCACCACTGCCATCATATTTATCGTATTGTGGGAATTCCACCCTCTTTGGAAAATCTTTCATACTCACACTCTTGTCGAATGGATTAGGACAAATTGAGTCTAGTGAGAATGAGCTCTTAGGTTGCATCATTTTCTCCATCATTTGCTTCATTTGGCGGATTTCTTCCTCTTGAGAGGGATTTTGCTTTTGTATTTTGTTGTCCACATCAAAATTATAAGGGACTCTGGCACCCTTGTTGATTAGACTTTCTAAGAATTTATCTTTGTTTTGTTCCAAATACCTCTCCACATACTGTTGGAAGATAGGCTCTTGTTGTATTCGCATGAAGTCTTGAGTATCAAAATCATAATGTGAGCTACCACCTCCATGGTGGGAACCAGGATGTACATGTTGGGAGTGTGGTCTTGAATTTCTTGGAGGAGTTTGCCTCCTATAGTGAGCATACTGAGAGGCCCTTCTTCCTCTAGGACTAGGAGATCTAGAAGGGGTGCTTGACTGCCTTCTACTTCTTGGTGTTCTGGAAGGGGTGGAGGGAGGAGAATTATGTCCACTGTTAGCACCCCTTGTATTGTATTGTTTGTTTAATTGGTGGGCTAACTGCCTAGCTTTCTCCTCTTGAGCGAGTTTCCTTTGTACTTCCAATAAAGCTTGACTCTCTTCCTCAAGTTGTCTAAACTTTTCTTGCTTTGCAGCTTGTTCATCTAGAAATGCTTTCTTTTCGCGTTCAATTCTTCTAAGCCTATCACTTGTGAACCTTGAGGTATGTTGAAGTGGTGAGCTTGGTCTAGATTGTTTGAACAAGTCATTGGTATACGTTGTATTGACATGAGCATCACGAGGTTCATTGTCTTGGTCTTCGTGTTGTGACCATTGTTCTTGGTGAGCTCGTCTCTTATACCTTTCATCCCGTTGATGGGCATCCAAATATTTTGTATTAATGAGGGGTGAATCAGGTTGATTATCATGAGAAGAATTTCCAAATATCATGTTGTTTCGTGGTGTTGTTCATAGATATCATCAAGATTTTGGATCCATATTTCCTCTCCGCCGAAAGTGACAAGATAACTCATATCCATACCCTAGTGGGAAGGTGCCGAGGGTAATGCCAAAATGCTCTGTAACAAAATAGGTTTTGGGATCAATTTTAGGTGACTGTCAAGTATTACCTTTTCCTTTCTTTGGACGAACCGGAATCGGGTAGTTGGTTAAAGACTATCTGAGGTCGCTTTCCTTGGCTCACTGGATATCTTGTTGTGACTGACATGAAAGGGAGAGTTCAAGTAAACAGACAATTCTAAGAAACGTCAATACCAGACTAGGATAGTAAAAGTTTTCTCTTGTCCGAGAGAGATGGTGAAATAGAACTGTTGCAAATAGGTGCAAACCAACATTGCCATAGAGGTGCTCAATTCTTGGGTGAACACCCTAGCACATATGGATCAGGAGGATGACTTACACAAAGTGTAATGAGTTTGAATTGTATGAAAATGGGTGGACAAGGAGACTACTAGCACTCTCCAAGTGTGTTATCAAAGAGTCTAAAAATTATCTATTTGACAGGAACAATTCCTAATTTGCCAATCTTAAGCAAAATCGCTTATGAGATCAAGGATCACTAATTCAAAAGGTCAAGGACACATAAACCCTAAATACAGAACAGGTCTCTAAAACTGGGACAAGTCACTTAATCGAAGAACTCAGTATTTCAGTTTGTTGTTTGTTTGCAAAGATTAAGCAAGTATATCCACAGATTTTGATCAAGCACATAGGTTTCAATCAGACAAGTTGTGATAGAAAAAGTAGTCAATAACAGATCTATCAAGGACAAAGCAACTTGATAGTATCGGAGGAGTCTTGTTTGAAGATGTTTGGACAATGTTTAAGACTCAAAAACAAACACATAGCTATCCCTACCAAAGAAAATGGTGAGAAGTCAAAACCTTTGCCCCATTGTTTATGCGCATACGTGCACCTCACATAGCTATGTCACCCCCTAGAGGGCTCGTTTTTGGTGTTTCCATGACCAATAGTGCACGTCAAAGTTGCCCAGCAGGGGCTAGTGTCGAACCAGCCTCCAAAACGCCCGTGTATGCTCATGATGGGAATCTCGCGGTAGCGATCAACATACGAGATTCTTCCCCTCCTCATGAAAGATTATGACTCTTTCGGGAGGTGAACCTGCAGGCAACTAACTAAGAGTGTTTTTACTTGGCTTCCGTCACAATAACCTTCTGCCTCTCGACATGCAGCTTGGGCCTTGTTACCTCAACACCGAAATCACACACTTCACGTTGTGGCTCGAGCGGCCAAAGGTAATAAACGTAGTTTTTCCATGATGATCGGCCCGTCATGGAAAAGAAGTTACTATGGTCGGGAGTCTTTAGACTCAACAAGACGCTTCTTTATTATAGTGAGGTGGAACACCTACGATAGTGTGTACTCACTTGCTCCCCGGAAGGTTCAACTTCCTACAGCCCTCTAAAGGTGACACCGACATGGCCTGCATTCGGTTTCGATGCCGATTCTCCCAAAAGGAGAAGAGCATACTTTCATAGCCCGCCTTTACCCAAACACGCTTAAACAACCTAATCACCGAAGCTAGTTTCACTTCACCAAATCCACACGCTTTTGCTTCGATTCTCTCAATGAGAAGAGATAATCGACGAAAAGAAAAGCAAAAGATTCACTAATACCTGTTTCGCTTCTAAGAGTTCGCCATATGAGAAGATCATCGTGAGTCCGATTTGTCCATGGTCATCACCTCCATGTAACAAAGAGCCAAATTCCCTACTCACTATCGAAACTCCTAAGAATTTTAACGAAGCCCTAATTAGACTATGTGAATTGAAAAACAAGAAAACAAACACAATTTTTTTTTTTTTAAAATAAAATCTTTGACAAGCGTAAGTGTTTGTTTTCAAGTCTTTGTCATGCGTCCTGCAATCAAACCGTTAGTGTGTTTCAAGTTCTCTGACTGGCGTCCTGCAGAAACTGTTATGCTGTGAAAAAATGATTCAGAAGAACCAGAATTAAAAAATCTAATTTAATCTAGTCAAAATTAAATCTAAGAAGAATTAGTTAACAAAACTAAAATTAAACTAAATTAATCTAATACTAAACTAAAAATTTAAACCAAAACTAATCTAAATTAATAAAATTAAAAAATCTAATCTAAATTTAAAAAAAAATCTAATCTAAATTAATAATTCTAATTTAAATTAATAAAGTTAAAAAATCTAAAGTAAAAAAATCTAATTTAAATTAACAAAGTTAAAGAATCTACTTTAAATTAAAAAAATCTAATTTGAATTTTAGAAACTAAAAAAAGTATATAATTTAAAAATCTAAATTAAAGTCTAAACCAAACTAACTAAAAATTAAACTAAATTAAGATTAAAAACTAAATTAAAATTAAAAACTAAACTAAATTAAAAACAAAACTAAAACATGCATAAAAATCTTCAAATTTTATTTCTGAAAAATCTGTTTATAATGAGTAGATAAAAACAGAAACCCATAAATTTTTTGAAGCAAAAAATAAAACCCAGAAATCGTTTTTTAATCCAGCAAGTAGAAGATGAAAAAATAATTTTTTTAAATCTTTAGCCAGCTGAAAAAAATGACGCGCGACGGTTTTTGTGCAGCTATTTTCTTCAGATCTGTGAAAGAAATCAAAAAACTGAAAGATACCCAGATCGGATTTTGACCCTGGCTACAAAACCCAGAAATCGTTTTTCCTGCAACTGAGTGGAAGCTGGATTAATGAATCAAAACTAAAAACGAAATTAAAAACTACACAAAAAAACTAAAAATTAAAAACTGAATTAAAAACTAAATTAAAAACTGAATTAAAACTGAATTAAAAACTAAATTAAAAACTAAACTAAATTAAAAACTAAATTAAAAACTAAATTAAATTAAAAAACTAAAAATTAAAAACGGTGGGCGCCAAAATGTATAACTGAAAATATGTTATACTTCTGTGAATCCTTGCATGCAAGGGTACTCAATAATGAGTCCTTGCAAATCAATTCACAACTCTCTATCCGAGAAGAGCAGAGATTGATGTTGTGGCCCTCAGATTAACCTCCGCTACCCCGCAGAAATACAATCTCAAATCCAGAGATTCAAAGAGGAGAAGCAAGAATGCCAATCTCCATGAATCCCGTTTCTTGTACGCAACAATGAAACTAATCTAAATGACTGTGAAATATAATGAACTAAACTAATTTATTGAAATGAAACTTAATCTACATGCAATGCCATAAATGAATTATTTTGCAAATTAATTTACTATGAAGATTAAGCTAAAATGCAATATTAAACTATATGCTCTAAAAATAAGATGCTTATATAATCAAACTAATGTAATCTCAAATGATAAAATTCAAATTTGCAGCATAAGTCTGATGTAAAAATTCGTGATTCTTTCTTTTTTTTGAAATGAGAATGAGAGGGCTCATTTTATAGGCAAAAGTAGAATTGAAGGCAAATTCAGAAACAATGTGGGATAAATAGAAAAATAGAAACAAATCTTGATTGGAATTCTTTTTTAGTTTATTTCTTTTAACTGATTTGCCTTTTTTTTTTCATCATAGGATATTCTTGAGAGGATATTTCATTTATTTTATTTAATTAAAGATGATAATATCTCTTTTAATAAAATAAAATAAGATTATGTAATTTCAATTAAATAACATTATTTTATTTATTAAAAGGGATTTATTTCTTTTGATTAAATAAAATTAATGAAGCATTAAACCTTAGGGAAAAATTGAAACATTTGAAATAGTTATGAATTGATTAAGAAATTTGATTTGAAAATGCGACAATCATTGATTCAGAAAGTTGATGTTGACAAATTAAATAAATGGGGCCCAAAGTCTAGGTGACCATTTTAGGTTGCATACAACTTCTACTAACTAAATGTTTAAAACAACAAAACACACCCATATGAATTTTATTTTTTATTTATGCAACATTAATCAACTATAATAATAACATTATACAACAACAAACAATCACATTAAACCCCTAGCTGCTTCTATTAACTAAATGTTTAAAACAAGTACACCCCACAAGATTTTTTATTTTTATTTTTCAATAGTAATCAACTATAATAATGACATTATAAAACAACAAACAATCACATTAAACCCCTAGCTATTTCTATTAACTAGATGTTTAAAACAACCAAGCACACCCCACAATGGGCAGAACCTGACGCAAATGCGTCTCTTGTTTAATTGGGAAAATGTATATATTTTCTTTTTTATTTATATTAATAATAGAAAATGAAATTTTGAAGGAGACACTTTCAAGTCTATCAGGCTGAAAGTAACAATTCAGATTGGAAACAAATATAACTAAGTATTACAAAGAAGAATAGATCAACTTAAGACAGACTGTAAGAAACATTTCTAGAGTAGATTACACACTACAAAAAAGAATCACTTTTCTTCAAGAGTACATACCACCTACTCTTTCGTGATGATATTAAACATTGGAAGTAGAGACCCATCTTGATCTTTAGCAACAGTTGCTAGTTGGGACTGCACTTTAGAAACTTGTGTTTGAAGCTCTAATTGACACTAGGTTTCTCCTTCAAGGTTGTAGCAAGAGTAGATTGCTACAACATTTATTATATAAAATACCATGCATAATCACTTCCATAGGAGGAAAAGTATTAGAAAAAATAGCTTTACATTGAAGCATCCAAATATGAAGAAAGATAGATTGACAAAAAGATTTTGAAATTATATTTTCTTAAACAATGCAACCTTAAAAAGAGTTGATTTCCATTTTAATTTTTTGTTAAATATGGCAAGAATAAGGGATAATTGTTTGCCAAATTTGTTGAGTATGCTTGTAAGTCCAAAAAGTATGTTTAATTGTTTCCAACTTGTGACAAAAAGGACATTTGGTGGAATGAGTAAGGAGAAAAGAGAGGCGTTCTCCCATAACAATTTTATAATGAATAATCTTCCATGCAAGAAATTGAGCTTTGGCCTCAACTTTCGATTTCTACACAACAAAGCTTAAGCTAAACCACTAGGCCTCAAACCATTTCACTTTCCATTTCAAATTTATTCTTGGTTGTGTTTAGATTGGAGGGAGGATTTTAAGGTAAATTAGCTTGAGAGGGAAATTTTCAATGTTATAGCATGGAAACAACCTCCAGTCTTTAAAAAAATTGCAAGAAAGGGCGAGTAGAAAGTTTTAATTGAAGAGTTAAAAGAACAACATCTTGCATCTTGTGAATGTTGTTGATAAGAGCATTGGATAGTTTGAAGTCATGCTTGAGTTGCATCTCACTTTTTCAATATAATGAGGTGAACTCCCAGATGTCATTGAATTTTGTGATGCCTTTTTTTGAATAAGATATTGCTATGCAATTGGGCATTAGTATCAAGAGGCTGCTCATGAATGCATATCAATCTATTCCACCAAATAGATGAAGTAAAAAGACTCATCCCATGACTAAGATCTTTTCCTTTCCATTCAAGAAGAGGAGGTACAAGTTGCCAGACTTTTCACATGCTTAATAATTGTCTAGAGGCTTGAGGTTTGAAGTATTTTTCCAAAAGAAGTTTATCTTTTCACCCAACCTCTTTTCGAGCATTGTTGGATTTAGTAGTGGAAATTTTGTGCCTAATAAGAGACTTCCATGGCACAACTCCATGAAGAGATCTAGTAATCTATTTAGCTATGAGGCAAATCCATTGTTGAGAGGATCAATCACTCATAAACTCCCTTTGTGTTTGGTTGAATGCAATAAATCTATGAACTAATTGGATGATATTTTTTGTTGTTCCATTTTCCCCAAAGAAATCCTCTAATTAATTGAGTTAGTTGATTATAACTATTTTTCAAAGGAAGCCAATATGATGAGATGTAAACATGACTAGCTATGAGGATTTTGTTGGCAATTTAAATGCAACCAGCCATTGAAAGAAATAAGTTTGACCAAATTTCAAGCTTGCTTTTTAATTTATTGATGAACCATTTCCATGTTTTAGATAATGATTCAACACCATGTCCACATTTTATATATTGAAACCCCAATCTCAAAGGGGATGCCAAGGTATCTTAAGATAACACTATGATTGTTGCATTTCCATTATGGGGGAACCCGAGGAGGTGGCTAATTAGTTGAAGTCATGTAAAATTGAGTTTTATTGAGAGAGTTGAGATCCCGTTGCTAAATAAAATAGGTCCAAGACATCAAGGGTGTTATTAAGTTCTTCTTGAGATTTTTGAATGAATAATAAGCTATCATAAGCAAAATGAGAATTAAGGGCCACTTCATTACCAAGTAAAGAGATACCATTTATAAGTTTTTTTTTTTAGCATGATTTAAAAGGTAACTGAGTGCATTAGTTGTGAGCACATAAAGGAATGACACTAAAGGGAAACCTTTTCTTATTGATCATTGAAGAGGAAACAATTGAGTGATTGAACCATTGATTTCTAGGCAAACATTAACATCAACAAAGAGGAGATTTATGTGTAAAATGAGCTCAAGGCCAAAGCCTAACCATTTAAGCACTTTTTATATGAACTACCATCTGATCCTATCATAAGATTTGTCAAAATATAATTTGACGAGGAGGCTCAGTGATTTTGTCCTATTTGTTGGGCCCATTCAATTATTTCCCACACAAACATTAAGTTGTCTAGAATGAATGTCCCTAGACTATAAATCTAGTTCACTCAAGGCCTTACAATTTCTTAAATTGTGTTTTAATTCTCTTAGCAATAGCTTTGTCTATAATATTGTAGGAGGTATTAAGGAGAGTAATTGATCTCCACCCAAAGATGTTGTTCTCATTTTTTCTTAATGAATTAATTTAATCAACCCTTGATTTATAAATTATGAACCTAAGGATTGTTTCAAATTGTTGTCATTGATGTCAAAAGGGGAAAATGGTTGTTATTGATATTAAGTGCACTGAGATGAAGATTGTTTCTTTAATATGATTTGTTTGTGTTTGCATGCTATGATGATTTGCTTGGTCTTCATCTAATTCCTCTAAACTAGATTGAAGATCATGTATGGTTAGAGTTTGTGTTCTTGGTAGGGTTTTAGCCCTAATTCATTTAAACCCTAAGGATTTGCTCAGTTGCCCACTTTATGTTCTAATTCATTTTTGATTGGCTATCAACTGTTCTCGATTGCTTAAGTTATTACTTAAGCCATTTTGCATTGTTGCTCACCAACCCCACTCATTGTCCGATATGGTTTGAAATGGATTTCTTGTCTAAATTTAATACAAAATCAAGAAGCAAAGGATGATGTCGATGGCCCGACAAGTGTTGCAATTGCACGTGAGCACATTTTGAGCTCACTTTAGCCATGTTGAAATTATGGTGGCATGAAAATCTCACACGTGTCAATGTTGTGCAAAGGCACATTTTGAGCTTGTCCAGATCATATGGAGTTTGCAGTGAAGTGTTATGTTGATGTGTGTTCAGTAGATCAATGGCTAGCACAAAAGTGTATCAGATCAACGATCACAACAATAGCACATTTTTGGTTCTATCTAGACTAAGTCAAGTTTGCAATGTAGTGTCATGAAAAGTGTTGGGTTTCTGTCACAATACACTTTAGAGCATCCAAGAGCAAGAAAAAAGTGTGGTGTTGTGGGCTGGCAACACATGCCCAAGACTTTTCAACAGTTGCATTCTATTGGTCAGGGATATTCTATGGGAATGAGTGTATATTCAAATTTTATTGTCAAAAACATAGAATGAAACCTAAACTCTGATAAGGCGATGCACCAAATAACTTTTGACTTGCACTTGTTTAAATAAACACACTATGATCAACAACTTAAACTACAACATACACAACCCAAAATCTCATATGTCTCTTGTATAAGTATTTCATGACTAGGTTTTATATCTAGGACAACATTTAGAAGGATCTAGAAATGCTCTCACAACTTAAACTTTTCCCCAAGCTAGAGCACACTTTAAGGAGCCGAAGGAGACCAAGTAAAACAAGGAAACTTCTTGGTCATGCAAACTAGGTTACCCTATTTTCAAGCATTGTAGCTTAGTCAAAATTAGTCCCTATATGCTCTCCTATGTTTTGGATTAGATGTAGGACCCATAGGCTAGCTTTTTTTACTTTGTTCTTTTTTTTTGTGTTTGAGCTCTAGAAGCAAGAAAGTAGAGCATTGTAACTCAAACAATAAGTTCTTGCTCATTTTGGAGCCATGTATTGTAACCTATTAAGGTTTTTTCTAGAAAAGAATAAGCATTGTAACTATTTTTAGGCTTGTATGCTATTTATAAGAATTTTTTTATCAATAAATATAGGTTGTCCTTACCTTCTCAAAGTTGTTTCATTGTGCAAACTTCTTTGAAATAGTTGATGTAATCTTGTAGTGAGGTCTTTTCCCCTTGATTTTTGTCCTATTTGCATTTCCTTTATGTATAAAATATGCACTTTTTCAAGTCATGATTTCTTTTTAACCAACTAAGGGAAAAGTTTAAGTTGTGAGAACATTTCTAGCTCCTTCTAAATGTTGTCCTAGATATCAAACCCGGTCATGAAATACATATGCAAGAGACATATGAGATTTTGGGTTGTGTATGGTGGAGTTTAAGTTGTTGATAATATTGTGTTCATTTAAACAAGTGTAGGTCAAAATTAATTTGGTGCATCACCTTATTAGAGTTTAGGTTTCATTCTATGTTTTCCTTTTCTCTTTTTTTAGCAAGCATTAGTAGGTAGTTTAGTTTAGGTGATAAAATTAAGGGAACTAGCCCTCTCTAGAGGTTATTTTTCACCATAGGTGACCCACAAACTTGGAAAAGATCCCATGTTTCACTAGTAGGCTGATTTTTACAACTTAACAAGGGTGCACTTCTAGGAGACAATACCAACAATAATTTTGCTCTTGAAAAAAAGAATCATTTCAGAGTAGTGCAAATGTGGAAACAAGCATATATTATGTTTGTGCATGGTGGGGCCAAAAGGATTACACCAACATGTCTGGTTGGGTGGGTTAATTCTATTGGAGGTGTGTGCTTGTTCCCTAGGTCACCCAATCCTTGAAAGCTATGTTATTCTAACACAGTCTCTTAAGATTCCTAAGAGAAAAAACTATCAAACTATGACAGAGTAGTTATCAAACCTCATTGAACCTAGGAATTTTCCATTTGGACCTACAAGTGGGTATGGGGTCTCTCCAGATTAACTTCTCTTATTTTTAGTCAACTCCACACCATTTGACCATGCCAAAAATGAACACATTCTTGCAAAAAATATCATTTGAGAACAATGCAAAAATGGAAATAGGAATTTATCTTGTGTTCCATGCATGGTGGGAAAAAATGAATTTTCCAACACGTTCATGTGCACAAGTGAATTCTATCAAAGGAATTATTTTTTTCCCCAAATCACCCAATCATTGTAGGCTACGCTATTTTGACATAGTCTCTTATGAGCCCAAAGAGCTAAAAAATTTCAAACTATGATAAAGTAGTTCTTGAAGCTCATGGTACCTAGGAATTTATTGTCTAAATTTATAGGTGGGTATGAGCTCCCTCCACATTAACCTCTCTTGATTCTAGTTAATTCCACACCATTTGACCATGCCAACAACAAATGCATTATTACAAAAATTGTCATTTGAGAGTAGTACAAATATGGAAATAGACATATCTTGCATTTTGTGTATGGTTGGGAAAATTGATTGTGCCAACATGTTTGGTTTGGTTGGTGAATTATTCTTAAGATGAATTTTTTTCCCCATGTCACCCAATCCTTGAGGGTATGTTATTTTAGTGGTCTCTTTGGATGGTGAATTATTCTTTGGAGGGCATGTTCCCTTTCTTCTTCCTTATCAATTTGGCTATAGGATCTTCCTCCTCTTCTTCTCGTTCTTCAGTGATACTGAGGTTATTTTCCCTTGTTGCCTTTTCCTTCTTACCTCTCTTGGATGGTGCCACCAGAGGAAAATCTTTCCTTTTTCCAGACCTGGTAGAGGGTTCATAAGGATCTAGGCCTTTTCCTTTACTAGGAGTATTGGGCTCTACCTTCACTGATGTAGGAGTTGAGGTTGGTTTTGAAGGAGTTGTTCTGTTGGATCTCCTTAGACCTAATAATTCTCCAATCATCTGCTCTCCCTTTTCTCTTCCCTGTGCAATCTATTCATAAGTGAAGCTATCCTTTCTAATAATTTGATCTATATTCTTTCTTATCACATGCATCATGTGCTTCATGTGAACTTCCATATATTTTTCTTCATATGCGCCCACTCTTGGTTCACTGGAATCTTTTGGGATTTTCAATAAAACTTGTACATAGCCTTCTGCTTCATCCTTTGTAACTTCATAACCCAATGGTAGGATCCAAAATTTTTGGGTTCAACTGCCTCTATCATGCACATATTTATGGAGACATGAAATATGATATCATCCTTTTAATTCTCAACAATTTTCCTTGGGATCCTTTCTCATTCATTCATATTGCTTTTGAATACAACAAATAATGTTGTCAGAGCATTGTCTTGACTCTTCAAATCACCCAAGTTGTGCATGTAATACAAAATTTGAGGTGCAACAGGTCTTGATGTATCCCATATTACCACATCATCTCTTTCAGGAAGCCATCTAAGAAAGTAGAACAACAGACAAACAATCAGGGAACCAAACTTAAATGTATATTTCTTATCCCTTGTCATCTTTAGATTTTCAAACAATTATTGCCAGAGAAGTTCACACAGATCATTTTCTGCTCCATTTGTTTCCATGTCATATTCGGTGTATATAGTTGTAGCAGAGATAAAGTTTTCCCTATTTGTGAAGTAGATCTTGTGACCGATCATTATGGATGCATACTTCACAGGAGGATTGGTAATAGGTTTTGTTGCAAGGGCTCTTCTGTCAAATGTTGCTCTGGTGAGTTCCATCACCACTTCATTTTTCACTAACTTTGACACTGGTATTGGTCCAGTATCACAAAGTCCGGTAACTACCTTAATCACTTCTTTGGTTATTAGGTGAGGTTTTTTTGTCCACAAAAACTTGTCATGAATTATGCTAAGAGCAGGTTTAACATACTTGTCATCAAGAGTGGAACTAAAGCTAGGAAATTGATTCCACCGATCCATCTTCTTCGCAACAATATTTGCATATTCTAGTTATATCAAGAAATCATCCCCTGTGAGCTCATTGTGCCACATATCTACCAATTTTTTATATCATACTCCTCAACCTTAACACAAATGTACATTCTAGTTTCTTCAGTGGGCATGACACAGTGAGGGATCGATGAGAAGGTTCCCAAAGGGTCGTCTTCAAATACCTTCATGGAATACTTCTTGTATGAAGGTCTAGGTCTTTCTGAAACGTTTACAACTGCAGGGGTTTACATCTTTTCACAAACTAATCTCTAATGATTTCAAAAAGAAGATTCAAACAAACCCACAATAGCATAGAAGAGTAAAATACCTTTTTCTTTCGTGAGAACTAGAACTAGGGTTTTGCTCGACTAACTCTTTAGATCACCTAAATATTGCTCCAAATCACTCTCCACTTTCTTCAATTGCACAAGTGATCAAAACATCTTACAAATTCTCTTTATAGATCAATGAGCTGCCCTAATTTGCATTAAATGTAGTAGAGTTCAAAAAGTTGATAAAAACTCATCTTTATTGCACTGAAAAACCCTAATTTCCTTTACAAAAGATCATTCCTGCAACTTTTCTTCCAGTTCCTTTTGCATAAGCTTTGTTCATTCATTCCTTACAACACATCTTCATGCCAATGTTTGACACACCAGATATCTAGGTGGTTGAATAATTTTTTCTCCCCCTAAGACCACATTGGGTCTAATTGCCAGAGGGATTGTCTGCACCAGATGAGGGCACCTACTCACTTGATGTTACTGGCTCTTCTTTCTTCTTCCATATCTTGTTCATTTCTTGCTTAACCTCAATCTTGTCAATTTTTTTCATTGGTTCATTTTTATTTATTGGATCAGATTGCTTTCCTCCTTTACTTCTGCATACTTTTGAAATGTGTTTGGGTTTGCTACAATTGTAGCAAAAAACATTTTTTTGATTTGTTTGACCTCCATTAACCCTTGATCTACACTTATTTTCTTTATGTCCAAACTTATTACATGCATAGCTCAGTAGCTAACAAAAGATTGATTCATTCTACCTCCTTTAAACCAATTCATCATCTAAGTTATGCATTCACTGGCTCTATGTCCAACTTTCTTGCATGCAAAACATTGTTTGAAGAAGGATCTAGCATACTGGTTTATTCTACTTCTACACTCTATTGCCTTATGACCAAATTTATTGCATGAAAAACAAAGACCATTGAAATATGGGTACCTTTGAGCATTTGGTTGTCTGATGGGTGGTCTTCTAGCAAAGCTTCTTGGATTTCTTTTATGTTTTCCTTTAGCTTGAGCTTTCACCTGCTTCCAGTCCCAAACCACCTTTGTCTTTAGTTGGTTTATGTCCTGCAATCAACTCATCAAGCTTGGTGGAGCTTGTTTTGAACTTATCTTCATAGATTCTTGCTTTTTCTAGATTTGGTCTCAGGTTTACCACTTCTTGTTCAAGCCTTGAGCATTCATCAATCTTGCTTTACTCCAATGTATTCAAACAATCTTTAATTCTCTTATTTTCCTCCACTTGCACCTTCAATCCGGTGATCTTTTCATTTGCTTGTTTTAATTACTCACTTACTTCTCTATGTCTTTCTTTGAATTTATTCAATTGCTCTTTCAATTTCTTGATGCATTCATTTGCCTCATCAATATTTTCTTTCAAATCTCTATTTTCATTTTTAGCCTTGCCAAGATCTTCAGGGGTTGTTTGGAATTCTTCTTTATCATCCATTTATTCAATCTTCAAGATCTTCCTCAAGCTGTTAGGCTTCTTCACCGAGGAACCTCGCTCTAAAACCAATTGTTGAACGAACACCCAAGATATTGAGAGGGGGGTGAATCAGTATCTTCTTAAACCTATTGAACATAAACCATCCAAACACTCTAGTGCATATAACAATAAGAATGATTAAGAGCATAAGTAGAACATAAAAGCACACAACATATGAACACCAGGATTTTTACGTGGAAAACCCAAATGGGAAAAACCACGGTGAGTATTAGCTCACAATATGATATAACCAATTATAAGATATTAAAAAGGGTGGCTCACTATCAGGACTGACTGTCCAAAATGGGAGGCTCACTGCCTACAAAGATACAATGTAGAAATGGCTTACAACTAGAATATGAACTGATGAAGTTGCACCCAACAAGTGCCGATTCAGTTCCTTTGATGCTCAGTAAACTGACTTTGCACACTTCTTTTGATAAAATCACATACTCGCAAACATGTATTCACCTTGATTCATCTTCGCATACCTCATATATCTTTCAATCTCAAAAACTATCCAATATATATATCTGACTCATCCGCAAGCATCAATTAGGTCGGCCTAATTAGATGCAACCCTCATTCACCAAAAAGATTAACTGTCGGCTTCAAGTTTGTACAAAAAAATTCCAAAAACAATCCAAGCATGTAGTATGCTACAATATGTCAGCATGGATCTTAAATAGGTCACAAATACATCCACAACACAAAATTAATTCATTATAACATCAACTATTGATTAGGTTGACCAAGGATAGACCTAATAACAAAATACAACAATAGAATGATGCCAACTTGCCATACGAGCACTTGCACACATGAAATTTTGAATTTACAAGCTTCTAGCAACCAAGAACATCCCCCAAAAGTGCAATGAATGATATTCATCAATAGAGGATTGCGAATCAAAATGCCTATGCCAATCTGTGCTACAACTTGTCAACATTGTGCTCGTCAACCTTCTGTCATTCATAACTTCTAATATAAAGATCAGAACCATCTGCAATCAGGAACATAGATGTAGATATATGTAATGTACATCATATATGAATCACAAGGATATATCTTATCTATATTGCATATGCAGACCAAAATACCAAAGGATAATGAGTATTTTTGCATACTAGTTCAAAATACCAAATCAAGCTTGAACTTATGGTGATGTAATTATAACTCATATAACATGGTGATATCAATGACAACACAAAATCTTCATAATGAGATTTTCTTCTTCATTCTTCCAGCACCATGTTGGCCTCAAGGGTTTACAAACCTTATGCAAGGTCAAATGTGTAGGTCAACCAAGAACATGAAAGATAACCGATTGGTAAATGAAACGAATTGCGGATCTCAAAAAAAGATCCCCTTGAACCTAAAAGTCATGTATGATGTTCTAGTAAGCCCTGCACACTCTGAAAAAGTTCCACATAATAAACCTGTACTAGGTCGGCCCTAAATGCTTTGACTAAGAATGACAATGAAATTCTAAGAGTGATAAATTTCTACAAACTAATGTAAATCTCCTGAAATCTAGATATATTGTAGATGTTGGCAAGAGACACTACACAAGTCATTTGGTGTTTTCATTGATGGAAACCCTAGTCAGTAATCCCATCCACACCTCATTATTTTCTTATACCGGAAGTCAGATTGAAGATATGTGTTAACTATCAAAACTAAAAGAGGGCATCTGACAAAGTTGTGTACATTGATTCATATGTAATTTCTTGTTATCATTTTGTTTTTTGGATCTCAAAGAAGGTCTTTTGATGTATGAACTATTGTATCTTTGAATCATAGGGCCTCACATTGATTGGTGTGCAAGTTAGAAGATCCGGTTTATTGATTTTCAGTCTAATAGTGTAGAAAGGTCGACTAGATGAGTGTAGCGTATTGCGGATCTTTGAGGCATAATTGTTTAAGGTGTTTCGTGTTCGAGACATGTTATCTTGGGTCCTTACTATGTTTTATCCGACATTTTTTGGTTCACATTGATAATTGTTTATGGATTAGGCTAACATTTTGTACATGTTTCATATTTTGTTAAAGCCAACATACAATTGTTCTAATCTCTAGTCGTGGATATATATAATCGATTATTCATGTCATTTTGATATATGATGGGAGAGTTAGAAGGATTACAAATTGATTTTGTGTAGTTTCACTTGAGTAGAACAAAGATTGGCGATTCGAATTAAAGCAGATAGAGTTTCAAGAGCAGAATCAGAGAGAATGTGAAGAATGTGATCAATGTGCTTAACTGGAACTATAATCAGGCATTAGCAAATGCTATCTCATAGTTCATCCACTTCAGTTGTCTATATGTAAATGTAAGACAGTGAGTCTTCTTTTGGGAAGTAAGCCTTTTGTATTTGAGCAGTGTGCTCTAGGTAGTGTGTTTGAATCCATGTGCATTCCCCATTTGTGTACACTTGTTTTGAGTATACTCATATTATGGATTAGCCTCGACTGTGGGTTTTCCCCTAACAGGGTTGCCACCTAAAAATCCTTGTGTTATGGTGTTTTGGATGATTGCCTTGTGTTCTTGCATCTTTCTTTTGGTTCAATGCTATAAGTGATTTAAAGATCAAGTTAATAAAGTTAAATTTTCTAGAACATTGATTCACCCCCCCTCTCAGTGTTCCTTGATTCCAATAGTAGATGACCTCACATAGATGCTATATCCTACTCCGCGAACTAGGAAATGATACAACAATAAGATAAAAAATGAACTATTGTGATAGCAAAAAACTAAAATACAAAAAGGAAATGCTTTTGGTTGATATAGGATTGCTTTACAACCAAGGATGCTCTTGCATCAGGATCATGTTTCATTTTTCCTGATTTTGAGTTTTTTCCTAAGTCCAAAACTTCCACTAGATGTGGAATCATCTTCTTGCATTTACCTAGTTACAAGTAATTAAGCCATGAAGTGGCTATATTAAAAGCCTCAATAAGGGTATGGAAAATTCTATCAAGTTGGGCATTGTTTGAGGTGTGAGCCTTAATGGGAACAACCAATATAAGCAATCCTTAAAATATACAATGAAAATATTAACATGTGCATGTTGTTATGAAAACTCATGTGCCAATTAAATAAGCAGTTTAAAGAGAAAATAATAATGAATGTAAATAGCCACAAAGTGACATATTGTTTTGCAGTTATGAAGTCTTGAACAACTTTGAAAATCCATAAGTTGACCCCTTCAAAGTAGGTGAATAAGTCAACCTATTAAATTTTTTTTCCAACAAAATCAAAAGGTAGTTAAAAAGAAGTTTTAGTACCTATTCTTGAGGAAACTTCATTGACCTATATGTGAGTTTTTACAGCCACATCGTGGCAAATATAAACTGACTCCATTGAGTTGATGGAGGTACAATTTAAATGTGGATGATTAAGAATGTGTGGAAGAATTTTTAGAGAGTATTTTAAAATGTTTTTAGCATCCTTATGCAAGCGTAGGGAGCAAAATCTTGAAGAATATTTAATCTTCATTTTAATGATTCTAAGCTTATAATGTATTGTGGCATTTCAAAGAGCTAGTCGAACCTCTTGAAGAGAGAGTTATCAAACTAAAAAGTGGTTTTATCTTGCATAAATGAGGTGCCATACTAGGTAGTAGTGGGAAACACTAAAGTGGGGTAGTTTTATCTATAAAAACCAGAAGCTTGCATTTTTTTGGGTTGGTTGCTAAGTAGTAAACAGTGGTAGCATCTAAGTATAGTGTTCTTAAGTTTTTAGAGTTTGAATATTAGTTTAAAAAAATAGTGATAACAACATAGTAGAGGTTTGATAATATTTACCAAGCAAGTGGATAGTTTTACTAAAAGTGAAGGATAGAACTTTGGAAATATAGAGGTCTCAAGAGGCAACTTGTCACAATCAATAGTTGGAAATATAGGCATGTTCTATTTGTTTTTCTAAACTAGTTAATTTCTTATTAATGAGTTTGAAATAAGAATTTTATGTACGACAAAAGAAAGAGATTCATATGAATATCTATGAGAATCAGTAGATATAACTTGAAATTAGGGGATTAAATAATGATGTTTTAATGATTTATTTTTAAAAAATATGAACAAAAAGATACTTTTTACATATTCTAAATGTAATCTATTGTATATGAGTTTATAACCAAAAATATGGTTCATTTGCTAGGTTAATAGCAAATTTATTGTATATTTTTTCTAAAAGAGATAATAAGAAATAATAGTAAGTTATTTTTCTTGAGTAATGAGAATTTGGAGATTGAGCACCCGAATTAGTTGCTCGTATTCTTGATATTATTACATATGATAAACCCCATCATCTCTTATGATGAATTGAGAACCCAACCTTATGACTTGTTAATGGGAGTTTTAAAATGTAAGAGGAAGTAATCCTTTATTAATCTCAAACAATGATATTTCCATGTTTGTATGACATCATGTCAATATTATCTAAATGACCCTGTGTATGTCAAGATGGTGGCATAATGTCATCATTATTTGTCTAGAAATCCTAAGAATAGGTGAATGGTATTACCTTATGGGTTATGTTAGGGCATGCATTAGAGGTAGTAGCCTAGACCTTAGTTGTTACAAGAATGTAACATGGGAATTCATTGTCCATGATATTATATCAATTGAATTATTTTGACCACCTCAGTGGGTATGTTTTTATGAATATAAACCTTATGTTAGTAGAGTCGATTGGTCTACAATATGTTTTAAACCATAGGTTAGATAAATATCTCCAAGTCGAGTAGGGTGGGTGACCAAATGACTTTGCTCCAAGAAAGTAGTAATTGTATATATTGTGGACAATGGAAATGGAAGCTCCCCACCTTGAAGAAATAGGGTTCCAATTTTGTAATTGTCACATTCAAAGACACCTTAAAGATCTCAACCCAACAAAGAATGGAGGGAGAGATCTGACAATAAGGTATCCTAGGATATGATTTCAGATTAGGAAAGGGGTTCACCACCAAGTTTAGACTTGGAAAGACAATGCAATTTGAGTTATAAGACAAAAACCTAATTGAATGTAATGCTTCAATGAATGACCTAGAAATGATCATGAAACAAAATAGAAAGTTACAAAACTGAAAGTGTGCACCTGGAGATCTGAAATCCTGAAATTACTACTTTTTATGCCTGGTGGGACTCATTCACCATTCTGGTCGAATCAATCCCAGATCTAGATTTATGTGTAGGAGCAAGTTTCAACCAAATGGGTATCCAAAACCACAAATATCTTTGTCAGACTCCTACAATGGGACTCATTTGCCACTACTAGGGGATGAGTCCCATTTTTTCGCAAAGTGTCCAATGAGAAAAATCTTGAATTGAAACTTTGCAAGCCTTTGAAGATCGATAAAACAAGCACTTTCCCACTAATTTCATGCAAATTGGATGGTTATTTTTCCCTAGATCTGAATTTTTGTGAGTCTTGACAATTTTTCATGACAACTTTGACAACATTTGCAGCTTTTTCATTTTGGTGCTTTTGAAGGCTTCAAATCCACTTTTCTTCAATATATAAACCTGCAATTACACATTAAAGAGGGGAAAACTTGTTGATTATTAGTGGATAGGGGTTTGCCTTGGTCAAATCCCTTGTAGGTAATTAAACCAAATGAAGAGATAATGAAAGATGAACATGAAGCATATGACATGAAATGTGAACAATGATACCTTGATTGATGTCTTGTAAATCCACAACCTAGCATGAAGTGGCCATGGAGGATGTAGATCTTGATCTTGAAATGAATGAAGAACAATGTATAACCTTGGATCTTGGATGCAACATGACAACACTAGCTCAACAACATGCTTGATGCTTGATATCCTTGATATGATGATGGATCTTGAATTGTTGCAACAATTGATAAAGAATTATGCCCTTGAATTCCCTTGTGAATACTTGAATGCTCTTGTGAACTCAATTTACTATTATGAATGCTCTCACAAAAGTCTTGATGTGAAAATGAGTGAATGAACCTTCTATTTATACTTAATTATTGTAATAAATCCTGAAATTGCAACACTATAAGTCAACATTAGATCTAGGAGGCCAAAATCCTACCAAATTTTGAATTAAATTTGAATTTTGAGTCAAATGGGACTCATTCACCACAATTGGTGAATGGGTCCCACCTAAGGGGACTCATTTTCCAATCCCACCTTAGGAATTTTAAGGTGGGTTTCAGGATTTAGGTGCTTTAAATGATATTTATTAGGATTTACCTCGAAATTAAATATAAATAAGGCTTGTGAATGTAATTTAGGGCCAATTAAAGCATAATAAATCCCAATTATTGATGAAAAGTTGAGAAAAGTGTGAAAGTGTGTTACAACACTTTACAACACTTTGAAATAAGGCAAGATTAATGATAAAAAAGGTTATTTAGGTGTAATACATTAACAAGGTCTTAGAAAAGTGTGAAAATGTGATACAACACTTTACAACACTCGAGTAAGGTACCATTAAAATCCATTAGTTCACAAGGGCCCAAGACCTAATGTGAATGTGTCAATCACATTGCAACACTAAATCAAGGAAATATTAAGCCAAAATCACAAGGAGGGCCCAAACAAGCCAAAAAAAGTAGAAGGGTTACTTTTTCGATGACTGCATATATATCAAATACTTTGGCTAAAGTGAGTGCAATAGCCTCTACTTGCACTTGTTGGTTCAATGTGCTATGGATACTTAACACAATCAGAGTTGTCATTCATAGTTGGAAGGTATCCATAGTTTTTTTATGGTATTGGTTAAGTAGTGCACAACACCAAAGCTCAAATGGCAGTTACTAAAGGGTTTTTAACTATTCTATTCATTGAAGGGAAGGACCACTTCCAGTTAGGAAGGTGTGCATGGGACCATTGGTTCATGGTTGGAGGTAAAGCACCTGGGTGATGCTCTCCCTCTTGTAGACAACATGTTGAGTCTTGTGAGAAAGAAAGAAAGTATCCAAATATGGATCTTTGACCCTATTCCTTAAATATTAAATGTTTATGTTATTTATTTGAAATCATTCATGTGGAAAAAGAAAAAGAAAAGTAGATTATTCTTTCAAGTTTGAAAAGTGAAATGAATTTATTATGATATTCTTATGATAACAATTATGGGTGAGTGCAGGATCGTGGGGGTCCAAAAGGTGGCAATATGACCCAAAAGTTGTTGATGACACTTTTTTTTATCTGAATTTGATGAAATGAAAAGGGCTTATTAATAAAAAAATCTAACTTTCCATTAATATAATTGTATACCTTGGAATTTATCCTAATCTAAATGTGCGAAATGACTAAGAAATGTGAATGACAAAATACCAAGGACACCTCAAGATTAGCCAAAAGAGTGATACAACGAAAAGGAATGTAAATAAAATGAAACACAAACAATTTTACCTCCCTTGTTGTTGGTATCTCTTTGATTGGCCCTTGCTTGGAATGGATTGTGTGCTCCTTAGATGATTGCTTGAGTGACTGGATGCAAGATTAGATGTGCAAATGATTAAAAAGATGGCTAGATGATGGTAAAGGATTGTGGATTCAAATTGGTAGCATGTAGTTATGAGAATGCAAAGTGTTTGGGAAAGCAAATGGGCAGCATGTAGTCGCTCAAATTCAAAAAGTGTTGAAAATTCCCTTGAGGAGGGGGTATTTATAGAAGAATTTGAATTCTCTAGAGAATTCAACGGTGAAGATTGCTCCAATAAGGTCAAGATGAAGGGCTATGGTGGCTTGAGAACCCACAAGCCCTCACATCTTGACATGTAGAGGGTGAAGTGGCCAAGGGGATATGAGATGGAGATGAGGTGTCAAGAAGGTACATGAGGTGGAAAAAGGACATGCACCTTGGGGAGTGAGGAGATTTCCACAAAAAAGGATTCCTTGTCCCCAAGTGGGAGTGAAAGGGACATTTGAGGAATTTTGGAATTCCTCAAAAATCTACATGGGAAAAGGAAAGGTGGTTGGGGATATAAATGTGAATTAAAAATTCACATTCCTAGGAAAGTCTAAAAGATAAAAGATGGGCTCCAAAAGGTGGGACTTGGTCACATGTGGAGATTGTGACAAGTCCAAGGTTCTAGAAGCCTTGAAAGGATGGAATGTGAATTAAAAATTCACATATAAAAGAGGGGAATCTAGGAAGAATAAAAAGGAATTAAAAATTCCTTGGAGAATGATTAGGCTTAATTAATCAGTAATTAGAGGATAATTAGGGGCTAATTAGGATTAAAATCCAACTTGCAAAAGTTGGAGGATGTGACCCATCCTAATCAAGGATTAGGCATGTGCACATCCTTAATGAAGAGATTAGGAAATGGATTAGGATTAGATGAAAATGACATGTGAGGAATTAAATAAATGTAATATTTATTTAATTTATTTGATGAAAAGGGGATTAAGGAGAGTAAAGTATTTAATTAATAATTAAATACTTTAGGGATTTGGCAGAATTAAGGGTATTAATTAAATAATAGTAATATTACTTAATTAATTTGGATAAGAGGATGTTTAGACGAAAAGTGGTAAATTTGGATAAATTAAGTGTCCAAATTTGGATGTCTACAAATATAAGATATGAATTATTTGGAATTAAATAGATAGTTATTATTGATTTTCTACATGCATTCTGACAAAAGTCCTAATTGATAGGCTGATTGAAAAAAATATAAAATTCTTAAACGATTTCACATTTTTTGAATCCAAAAGATGCAACGCATTCTATGCTTCCCGTAATATAGGATAAAAAAAAAATTGATTTCCATAAATTTTTGACCAAGTTATGGTGGTCAAACAAACAAGTTTTAATTTTTTTAAAAAAAATTAATAAAAAATACATAACTAATTAATTATTTGCCAAAAAAAATTTAAAAAAAATGTGGCACATCCAGACATGTGTCCTCTACTTATATTGAAAGTTTTTTTTTAAAATAAATTTTTTTCTTGTACTTAGGTTGGTCAGACATACACCTAATTTTTATTTTCTTCTTGAAAATTGAGTACTACTATATTGAAATTAAAAAAATTCACCAAATAGATATACTTTTTTCTAAAAGAGGACTAGTAACTTAGAAACTACATTCAATTTTCTACAAATATTTTTCTTACATATTTTTAAAATTATGTTAACAACTTATTCAAATATTTATGTCAAGTTGCCTAACTCTATTTTTCTAAATTTTCACTACCACTTAAGGGCCTAGTTTGGACCCCCATGGTCTTGCAATGACCCTTATGCAAATGTAATTTTCAATTATTGAAGGACATAAAATTATGTCCTATTTTATGGAATGAGTACTTTTTAATTTATGGTTAAAATTCCATATAAATTCCTTGTTATAAGATTGTGGTTGTTTCATGTGGTATCAGATCTACCAAATTCCACACTTTGGGCCTACGAGCTCACTACATCGGTTTAACTTTCAACATTAAAATTACTAATGTTTGGATATCCATGTGCCAAAATGATGAGGTTAAAAATGATTTCTAGGAAATCGATACCTACTAATGAGAGGTATCTTAAAGCCAAGAAGGAGCATAAGGCTCCAATCAAAACTATAGAGGGAAATAGTTAAAGTAAGGAGATATGACTTGGAGATGAGGAAATAGTCAAAAAGTTCATAAAACACATTAATTGAGAAAAGGAGTTGAAATAAGTGGCCAAGGCCATAGCTCACATTCCCCCTGCCAAGTCGGACAAACTGTCTCCCTCTAGATGTGTACCAAGCGAGTGTAGTATTAATCCTCCTTTGATCAAACCTAAAGGGTTGGGAGAGAACTTGTGAGTGTGTCACCCACCTGAAATTATAGTACTAAAATTTGAAAGTGAATCTAAGGGATATACCCCTCATGACCTCAATAAATAGTCACTTAATGCTAAACCCTACAATAAATAAGGATGATATGCAATCCATATTTTCTATAATAAAAGAATGTTTGAATTTTTTTGTGTCAAATCTCTCTTTTGCATACATTGGAATGTGTGAAAATCACTTGAATATGTATTAACTAATGTGATAAGTGGGAACTAATGAAAACCTTTAAACAAGCAACTATAGGTCTAGTAGAATTTCAAAATGATATGAACTAGGAATAATCAGGATATAAACCATGAAGTGGGTCATCCATCTGGGAGTTCAGAGGCCAAGCTAGACCAAATCCTCACTTTGTTACATGAAACAAGGGGAAGGATCAACACCCTTGAGGAAAAAGTTAGGGGAAGACCTGAAAAGGAACCCTCTAGGGAGGGGGAGGATGAAAATCACCATGATCACAACAATGAAAGTGAACATAGTGAAACCCACTCCAAGTCTAGGCTTGATGAGGTAAAGAGAGATCAATTGGCTAAGGAGTTGTCAAGGGACATGACAAAGATTACTCCCTCAAAGTTTGATGGTTCGATGAGCAGGGATGTCGTAGAGGCATGGCTTACCAAAATGGAGAAATATTTTGAAATTTGCAATTAATTAGAAGTAACCAAAGCAGTATGGGGAGCATACCAACTATCTAATGAAGCATCCAAGTGGTGGATGAATAAGAAAATAGAGTTGGGTCTGAGTTCCTTGAGGTTAACTTGGGATGACTTTGTCACTATCTTTAGAAAAAGGTGGTTGTCCCAACTTTATTTTGACCAAAAGCTTATGGATTTCCAAAACCTTAGGCAAGGAGAGTCTTTCGTGAACAAGTACTGGGAAAATTTCACCCACCTTTTGAAGTATGTCTCACAATATCAAAAGGATGAAATATTTAGGATCAAAAAGTTCATAATAGGATTAAAGGCCCAAATTGGTGGATAAGTGGATGTGCATGGTCCCACCACTATAGACCAGGTGTATGGAAAGTCCATCAAACATGAATAAAGACTTAAGTCCATGGATGCTCGCAGGGAGAAAAAAAGAAGTTTAATTGGACCCAGCCTTCACAGCCTTTAAAGAAAATAAATGATAGGAAAGACTTCCACAAGAAGTGTGACAGGGGTTCTCACAAGAACCAGAATGAGTCTAGAGGGTACAAGAGGAACAACAATAACAATAACAACAATAAAAATAAAAATAAAAGAAATGGGGATAACTTGGGAAAGCTTGCAGAAAGGAAAGGTCTTCAAATAGGATATTATTCATGTGGTGAAGGTCATTAGGAAAGTAATTTTCCAAATAAAAATCAATGTCCATAGCCATAAGGAAACAATTTGTCGCCACAACAAGCTTCTTTTCAATAGAGGTTTCATGTGGCTTTGGACAACCGTCAGACAAAATACTAGATCACACCTATAGAGACACCAAGTATTTTGTTTGGAGTACCCATTTTAGTTTTGGTTGATATTGGTGGTACAAAATGTTTTGTTTCTCCTAATTTGTTAAGTAAAATATCTAGAAGGGTTGGGTATATGGAAAACTCTTGGTCAATTGAATATGCCAACTAGTTAAGAGCTCAGGTAGAGTAGTGTCTGTTTGATGCCAGGGTTGATTTGCCATGTTTTTTGATAGAGGTCAACCTTTATGTAGCTCCCTTAGGGTCCTACGAAATCAATTTAGGAATCAATTGGTTATGGAGACATAGGGCCAATGTGGATTGATTCACCAAGATAGTAGAATGTCTAGATAACCTAGGGAATAAAGTTTTTCTACAAGGAACTTCCAAGGAGGTCAATATAAGGAAAATATCCACCATACAATTGAAAAGAGATAAGAAAAGAGGATGCCAACTCTTTGTAGCTAGGATGGATGAAATAGAGGAACCCAGGGACAATAATGAGGTCATCTTTCAAGATGCCTTGATCTTTTATGAGTCTTAGAAACTTCTAGGACAAGAAGACAAAGACTCCATGGATCAGGAGAGATAAAAAAATCTTAACATCTCTTGGTTGATGCTCTATCCATAATCAACCTCTTGCAAACTAACTCATGGTTGGCACTTTGTTTACAAGCCTCTTGTAGACTACCTCAACTCACAAATCTTATTAATTTTTATAAGTTATCAACACTCATAACACACTTCCTCATTTTTCACTTATGCCTTATTTACACAAACACTCTCAACCTCATTTAATGAACTCATTCTAAAAATCTATATTGACTAGGTGCACTCACACCCACACCAACACTTATCCATGATCAAACTTTATCTAATACTTTGATGTAGTCATAGCTAGAGGGTTCCAAGGAATCTGTAGTCATGCATCCCACACAAATAAACACAAAAAAAAAAAAAAAAAAAACATCACAAATCAACACTAGATATACCTTGGGAAAACCCTCAGTGAGGGAAACACCTAACCTTTAAAATATTTCTTAAATATTATACTACTTTCATAAAATACAATTGTAATATGCAACAATGACTTCCACACACAACAACACATTACTTAGAAAAACAACTTCTAGACTTGTTGCATGGGCTATTAAATTTAAAATCATACAATTCTCACATGATCCATTCAAATGATTACACTTCACATCATACTCCTTTTTGTGTTACTTTCCTCTTAGTGTTCACTCCCTTGCTACTATACTTGTTATACCTCCGCCCTTTCTTACTCTTCTTCTCTTCCTTATAAATTATTTAAAACCTCCCACACATATGTTTCCCTAGCTTCCCCAACAATATGTGTTAGCTTCAAGATGGCACAAATCTCAAAACCACATGAAACATGTTGTCTTGAAAATTAAAAAACTTATGAATTATAATAGCCTAATGGTGGAGAATCTCCACACATTATCACACACAGACCACTCTAATGGTCATAACAACCTCCCCATATATATCTTTTGAAACAAACCTAAAATAACCTTCCACAAACCAAAATAGTTCCAACTGAACACCACTTTCAACTCATAGTCATCCACTTGTTAAATCACAAACTTCGAGAAATTCAAATAACCTTAAAATTTAGAGCATGTGAATCAATCATACAAAAAAAATACTCTCGAAACCACATCTAACTACATAATGTAATGAAATGTGTCAACTTTTCCTTATTGCAGACTATCAACTAGTTGCTAAATATACAATTTACCTTAAAGATTTCAACTTGTTAGAAGATTAATCTTTACTTGGCAAAGGTTATTCTTTAATTGTAATTATTTATTAACTTGTAGGAATATTCCAAAGGAATCTCTACAAGTCTTTTGTCTTTTTTTGTCATCTCACACATGTGTGAGGATGGCTTATTTTTAATTCATTTATTAAAGAATATTTGTAACCACCTCCTTAAGAGGTGACACTTTGCACACACATAGATGAATGGTGGCATTCATTGAGTTGGAAGTTACATTCTAACTCCTCCTTCTCAACTCTACTTATTGAGGTGTCTTTCCTCTCATTCTTCAAGATTCAAGCAAGCAAGCTAAGGCTGAAGCTCTCTCTCTCTTTGTATTATTCTTGAGGCATTTTGCCTCCATTCATAATATTGGGGTTTTTTCTTGTTTTTTCCCCTTAACAAATTCTTGTGTCTCTCTTTCTTTGGTGGTGCTTGGTTTGGCTACTTCAATCTATTTGGTAATCTCTTTCCTTCAAACAATTGCTCTTTATTAGTACTTTCCATTGCTCTTTTCTATTTCCTTTCATGGTATCAGAGCTTGGTATTACTAATATCTTGTGAGATATATTGTTGAAGGTTTACCAGATTTTTCAGCGCACCATTGGAGTCACTCTCAAAGAGGAGAAGAAGAGCTAGTGCCTAATCTTGGTTGTTTTTGTCTTCTAACCCTTGTGTAGGTTTCTTATCTAAATTTTTAAAGTATTTTAGTTTGCATGCATACTTAAGTTTATGCAGTTTTTTTTAAACCCTCAAATAAAGGGTTATAGTTCAAGTTTTTAAAAACCCATTTTTTGCATGTTCAATTTTTTGTAAAAATATCGTTTTTTTTAGGGGCTCTAACCCTAGTTCAAAAATTCTTTTTAGAAAAAGGCTAATCTACTTTTTTGCAAATTTGTATATTAGATCTGTAAAAAAATCCATTATAATTTGCATGCATGTTTATTTTTTTGCAAAATTTTAAAAACCCTCTAATAAAGGGTTATTTTTTAATGTTTTAGAACACATCATTAGTTCTGTAATTTTTTTATTTTTCAATATCAGGTTAACACTGTAAAAAGAAAATTTCACTATATTTTCTCTTTTGTAAAAATTTCAATTTTTTTAAGAGCTTTAACTCTGTTTTAGTAAAAAATCATATTATATTTTAGTTTCAAACTTTTTTTCCCAAAATATTTAATATCCGATTTTTAAAAAATATATCCTTGTTTATAGGACAATTTTTTTTTAAATAAATAAATCATCTTTTCTTTCATTTCTTTTTTAAATCTCATATTTTACAATAATACATATATAATATCTAGTATTTTTTTAAATAATAACAATTTCAAATAAATAAAAAATCTCATACCCTTTTTTGTGCTAAGGGCTTGACCCTCTATTCAATGCAATAATATTAAATATCAAATTCTCTATCTCCTAAAAAATAATATTTAAACTCTCACAGTGGCTACAGGTGCGCAACCTGGCCCTCGCGCCCATTCTCCCCATAGCCCTCTGTGGCCTCGTCCTACTGCTTCTCTCTGTGCCTCTTTCAAACCCTAAAATCTGCACTCATTTTATTCACCTAAATTCTTGTTTCTCCATTTTCTTTTGAAATCCATTTTAAATTTAGCCCGCCCTTATTTCAACCAAAAATTATATTAAATCTTAACCCGTGCTATTTTTTATTGTGCCCATCTTTATTTGTAGTAAAAGTCTTCAAACAAAAAGCCCACCCATTATTTGACCTTTTTCCTTAACATGTAAGTAAATCTTAAAAGAGCTTTATATAACTCTTTTCACATATACTTTTTAAGAATCTTTATGTTTTTTTTATTAAGCTTTAGCTTTTTAATGTTTTAAATTAATTTTCTTTAAAGTTTATTAAAATTATAATTAAATTAAAATATTTATTAATTTATTTTTATTTTATTAAATTTTCAAAATTAATATTAGTTTATTTGGTATAATATTCATAATACATTTATTTAATTCATTTCTTTTATATAGTTTTTTCTAAAAGAAGTTTTTTATTATTTTAGTCTAAAGGGGCCTATTTTTTAGTCTAATGAACATGCTTTTTTGTCTAATCATAACCAAAATTTTGAACCTCATTATAATAATGGCAATGATCCTAGGAAGAATACTTCTTCTAAGAAACCTCATTACACTTATTGTAATAAGGATGGTCATTGGCAAAATACTTGTTTTAAAAAGCAAAACGAGAAAAAGCCTATGAATCAAAATAATCAACAATTTCATAGCAATGGTAATCAATCTAGACGTGGCTTTTACATGTAGTTTTAATGTTTCTAAACCTTTTTTAATGGGTTATTGATTTAAGTGCATCTCCACATGTTACTTCACATAAAAAGTTTGTTTTTTTAAAATAACTTCACAAGTACTTTATTATTGGACTTGATCAACCCAATAATAGTGTACTTGTTTTACTCAATTATATTTGGAATATGAAAAGGGGATATTCATGTAGTCATGAATGCATGAATATCGTCTTAAATGACTTATTTATACTTAATAATTATTCTCTTCATAGTATGCATTTCCCATTATTCCATCACAATTTTTTTTAATATTATTATCATTATTATTATAACTTAAGGTGGATTGATTTGTGGCTTGAGAAATTATCATTCTCTCTACCTAAGTCTTGATCTATTGTAATATTTAAAACAAACCTAGTGTTTCCTTCTCAACTACAATTATGTTGTTTTGATAAAGGGAATTTGATATTTTATTGTGTCTCATTAATTTGATATTGTGCCTTATTGGTAAATTTGTCATTTTGATGGATTTATTTCATCTATATATTTTTGAAAATTAATAGCTCATTAGAGTATTTTCCTTCTTGATGGATTTATTCCATCTATATATGTTTTGCAAATTAATCACTTTATCAAGTCTCAATGGAGCCTTTACATATATATTTTATGTGCTAGTCGCATTTGCAATAATGTTGCATAGGGAGCCCTATCTATAATGAATCATTTATTTTATCAAGTCTCATTGGAGTTTTTTTAAGGACCCATGGAAAAATATTTCCATCCACTTTGATGGTATGCACTTACTTATTTATGGTGAACTTAGATCTATTTTCTTAATTGATGGGGATCAAGTTCTTGAAACTTTTATGTTTCATTATTTTTTTGAAGGCAATATGGTTTTTATGCCATTATTAATATTGATTTTTTTTTACTAAGGCACTATGTTTTTTTTTTTTTAAAAAAACCATCTTTAGGACTAATTTTCAAAGTCCTTTATTATTAATCTTGACACAATTTCCCTTTACATTACAACAAATGATGTAGTGAGAGGAAACCTAGAACTATTATTGCTATGTCTAGATATATTGACATTTTATAATTTGGGCTATGCTTTCTTTCTATCTCATGGTTTCATTAGAAGTAAAAATGGTCCAAATTTATATATTAAGTATAGTGAAAATGATATTGTGATTATTATTTTAATGATGTAATTATCACTTCTAGTTCTAACTTTTTTGATTAGTGATGTTAAGTCTACTCAATCAACAATTTCAAATGAGTGATTTGGGCCTATTACATTATTTTTGGGTATGCAAATTTGGCAAACACCTAAAGTGTTGGATTGGTTTCTAGATTTATGTCTAAACCACAACAAACTCATTTTAAAGTTGCAAAAATAATTTTAAGATATGTTAAAGGCACTCTTAATCTTTGACTCTTTTATGATGCAAATTGTGTTTTTTCTTTAAAAGGTTATTTAGGAGGTGATCCCAATTATGGGAGATCCACTTGTGGTTATTGTTTCTTTGTTGGATCAAGTGCAATCTCATGGAATAGTAAGAAACAACAATCTACTTCTCTTTGTTCTTCAAATTTTGAATATAAAGGTTGTACAAATGCATCTAAAGAAGCATTATGGTTAAGAAGATTACTTGAAGACTTGGGTCTACCTCAAAAGGATCCTACTCCTTTATATTGTGATAATCAAAGTGCTATTGCTTTGGAAAAGAATCCAATTTTTCATGCAAGGACCAAGCACATTTCCTTCAACATCACTTCATTAGAGAGCAAATTGAAGACAAGCAAATTTCTCTTTTGTATTGTAAAGGTGAAGATCAAGTTGCAGATATTCTCACCAAATCTCTTTGTAAAGATAAATTTCTCTTTCATTGTAAAAATATTGGATTACAACCCATTGAAGGGTTTGATGTAACCTCCCCAAGTAAAGCTTAAGGGGGAATGTTAGAAGATTAATCTTTACTTGGTAAAGGTTATTCTTTAATTGTAATTATTATTAACTTGTAGGAATATTCCAAAGGAATCTCTACAAGTCTTTTGTCTTTTTTTGTCATCTCACACATGTGTGAGGATGGCTTATTTTTAATTCCTTTATTAAGGAATATTTGTAACCACCTCCTTAAGAGGTGACACTTTGCACACACATAGATGAATGGTGGCATTCATTGAGTTGGGAGTTACATTCTAACTCCTCCTTCTCACCTCTACTTATTGAGGTGTCTCTCCTCTCATTCTTCAAGATTCAAGCAAGCAAGCTAAGGCTAAAGCTCTCTCTCTCTTTGTATTATTCTTGAAGCATTTTGCCTCCATTCATAATATTGGGGTTTTTTCTTGTTTTTTCCCCTTAACAAATTCTTGTGTCTCTCTTTCTTTGGTGGTGCTTGGTTTGGCTACTTCAATCTATTTGGTAATCTCTTTCCTTCAAACAATTGCTCTTTATTAGTACTTTCCATTGCTCTTTTCTATTTCCTTACACAACTTCCTCAACATAATGTAGATTTTTCACAATGCCCTAAGGATGTCTTTACATCAATTGTCAACGGGTCAATATTTGTACCTTCACTTCATGACTCCTATGTTGATCAAGTGACACTTGACATAGTACAAAGTACTCATATCAAGGTCAAGTGACACTTGGATTATGTAAGGAGTTAAAACTATTTAGGTAACACTTCACAAACACACTGGTTTTATGCAGTCAAGTGACACTTGGTAAATACATGACTTCGAGTGTAGAAATATGAGAACTAAAAATAGGGTTACATAATAGGGTGGGCTTCATCTTTCAAGGTTAGAACTATTTAAGTTCATGAAAGAACATGTAGCTCATCTATAAAGAGATGCCAATTTTTCTTTGTGGATGCTTGTGATATTGAACTAAGAAGCAAGGAAATGTGCTTTGTTTTGCAAGTTATCCCACCAAACAAAAAATAAGGATTTAACTTGGAGGACATTGCAACTTCTTTGTTGTTTTCCTAGGTAAAGGTTAATCAACATTTCATTTCATAGGCATCATAAACATTAAAAAAGAGGTAAAAAATACACACTATACATCTATATTTTTTTCTTTATGTTAATGTTTATATCATTTTGTGTGATCCTAGTTGAAGATGTCTAATTATTCATGGATATGAGCATCAATAAGTTTGATCGTTCAAATCACTTTGTATGTGTTTTTTAATATCAACATTTCATAACTTTGTATATTTTTAAGGCTAGTGCATTGGTTGCACATTATAAGGGATAAGATTGAGATTGTGCCCTAAGAAAGTTTGGTAGTATGAAGGTCCTCCAATCCTTGACCCTTTGCCAAAGAATGTGATTGCACTTGAGCAATGGGAAGTTCGATTATTCAGATCACTCTACATGCGTTTTTGCTTACATCAACATGCCCTTGGTAAGTATGGGACTTGACTGGTGAATTGGCCCCATGTTGTAAGGGATGACCATTGAGTGTGCTTGGTGGCATGGAGGTATCATAGTCTTTGACTCTTAGTCAAAGAAGTCCAATCTTTTGTGCATTTGAGCAATGAGAAGTCTAGTTATTCATATCACAATATATGTTTTTCTTTTTGTTTAATACATCAGCATGCCCCTAATAAATAAAGGGATGAAGTTGGTGTAGTGACCCCACACTAAAAGTGTTGAGGTCGTGATTGTGCTTGAGACAAATTCGAGAGTCGAGAGAGCTTAAATTGTTGGTGTATTGTAGTCAACACATTAGTTGTTTACAAGATGTAGACAAATTTGTTGACATTGAGGCTCCTAAACCTTCAAACTCTTAGTCAAATAAGTCCAATTATTCATGTACTTGAATTTAATAAAATGTGATTTTTCCTAGAACTTTATATTTTTTTGCTTACATCATCCCAGATTCACTCTGTATACTTTTTGTTTACATTAACATTTCAGATTGCTCTGTGCACAATCCAACATCAAAATATAACAAATGATAATAAAATGACAAAAATAAAACATCAATATTCACATCAGTCTGTATGATTCATCACCAAAATGATAATGGTATTACATAAGCAGAAAATCAACTCTGTGTTCCTATCATCAAAACTTATGCAATTGATAATAAAATTACAGTAGTAGAACCTGGATTCAAAGCATGCTAAAGATACATGGATCACTGAAAGCCCAAGAAAATATATAGACCAAATAGACAGTTTTTGTTTTGGGGGTTTTCACCCTACTGATGGCCGAGTATAAAATATCGACCATTTAAACTGCCCTTAAAAGAAAGTTACAAATTTGTGAGTCCATTATTGTATGTGAACACTTCATCTCCAACTGCTTTTATATGTTTCGGGATCTTGATGGTCTGAATTGAGGTTGAGAAGGAGAAGCAGAAGGTAAGTACCTAGAACCCGGAATGGACGACAAAGATTTTTGAACTTTGGCCTTCGATGGAGACGTTTTCCTAGAAAACAGACTTACAGAACGTTTGATAACATTTTCGGTCTTTTCTTTCCCTCTGTTGCTGACAAAAAGTTCACCCAGCATCTTCTGTATTGAATCAGGAGAAATTATAGAAGAGTCTTCATATAGTAAACTAGCTGTTTCCTCACCCTGCTTTAACGAGTCCAGAAAGTTTTCATAAGCAGGTACCATGGACTGAGAGACTGAAGTTATGATCTGTTCCGATAGACTTTTGTCTGGGACACGATACGATTTGTGTCTCTGATAAGTCTCCCCAAACTCTGTCATAAAAGATTTGAGCCTCTGTTTGACCATGAACCTAATATCCGGGTCAAGTCCATCCAGTCCTTCAGTGCTGAGAAGTTCTATGCAATGTCCCCAAGCTTCTTTCTGATACAGATACCCAGCTCTTTCTGCTGTTTGTTTATGCTTTCCTGTAATACCCACAAGTTTTCCCAGTTGTGTGTTCTTTGTGTGAGTATAAATGTACCACTGTGAATTCATGATGAAGAGATGGGCTAATTCTTTGTTCCTGTAGGCCGAGGACTTGGAGCTCAGGTTCCTCTGCAAGGCCTCCATGAAATTGGAGACCGCCTCGCAGAAAGGGTTCTGATTTTGATTCTGATTCTGATAAGAAATCTGTTTATATTGAGAAGACTTGCCGACCAACAATTCTCCTAGTGGTTGTAAGGATCTTGGACTTCCTTCGATCAAAGGGAGAAGATACTTAGGACTTCCCTCTGCCACCACAGGTGTTGGAGATTTCCAAAGCTGCTCAATTTTGAGCACCCTAGTCATGAGAGGGGCATAGTGCTCCCCTGCCAAGGACTCCATATAACTGACTGCATACTTGACAAGCTTGGGAACACTGCCATCTTCAGGGGGTACTGTCCCATCTTGCTGACCCTCAATCAGGAGCCCAAATTCCCAAAACACCTTGCATGCTGCACTGACTACCTGCTTCTGCAACTCCCTGAACTCCAAACATATTTCTTTCCCACCGTCTCCTCCAAAAATTTCATAGAACTGGTGCTTGAGACCCTCCATGGATTCAAACACTTCCAAGAGCTTAAAAAGCTTGTGGGGCTGCTTCCTGCTCCTGGCAACCCCATCACCAAATCTTAAAAAAGCAGCCATTACCTTACGACCCACTCGCCCCACACATTCAGACAAGAAAACCAAGTCCTCATCTCCAAAGATCTGCCTGCACAATTCCTTCTCAGATGCAAGCACAACCTTAACAGCAATTTTGAAATGCTCAATCCAAAGACCAATGGAGGATTCCAATGCTTCCCATTCCATCTCATCAATATTCTCAAAATTCAATAGATAATCAAGCTTCAATCTCATCAAAGACTTCGCAGCCCTTCTCCACCTAACCTGAACATAACTATCAATACACCTTTCCATCCTATCATCTCCACGCATCACCTCAGTAATTCTCCTCAAAACGTCAATCTCTTGCTTGGAGGCAAGATCCAAACAACCCACATCATCAGAAGGTCTATCTGTAACACTGACAACCTCCTGAAATGTTTTCTTAAGCACCCTCTTACCTATGTGGTCCAGCATTCTTGTAAACTCAAATTCAAGCCTTGACAGGGCTTTTTCCATAAGCAGCCCATCAGTTAGATCCTCCACCTCATTCTCATACAATGCTCTCAATGTACTCAAGGTCTCTCTAAGCCTGTGGGCTCTATAATAATCAGTAGCTTTAGTTCTACACAAAAATTCCACAGCCTCCTGCAGCCTTTGAATGGCTGGTTCACATTCATCTCTTAACAACCCAACTAATATTTCCAAATTCTCAAATGATTCAATCAAGTTCTGGACTCGGTCCACTTTAGAAGCAGAGTATTTACTCCCCTGGCTTTGATGTTGTACTAGCATGTCTGCAATTGTTGTTTGAAGCTCTTGAAGTTGGCCAAATTTTTCCAAAACTCGGAGAGCAGGACTTATGGCTCTTTCTATGCGACTATCAAGAGCTTTAGCCACCATTGCTGCAGACTGCAGAGGAGCCACTGCCATAGCAGTAGCAGAAACCCCTCCATTCAACTGCTTAAGCCTGCTGTCCATCTTGTCAATTCCAAATGCCATTCGATTTGCTCTCTCCACTATAGTCTGCAGTTTTTCTTTCGTTGAAAGCAGTTGTCTAAGTCTAATTTCTTCCCCATTTTCATCTTGGGATTCCACTGAATTAGCCATTCGCCAGGAAAACTTTGTATTGCAGAGCAGTGGAGACGTTTGGGTAACGTTTATATTGTATAATTTGCATCATAGAATGAATCGTTCGATATTTCCAAGGGGCTGGTTTATGGGCTAAGTATTTCCGCCGAATGATTCCATCAATTGTCCTCTGGTTCAACGAGAGTTTTATTTTTTCCCCATCATTCAAGCTTAGCATTCATGGAAAATGACAATTACAATGTGTTCATGGGAACCTACAATGCCTTTCCAGTCACGTTCCGCCGGTCATCGCTAGATTTAAAAATTTTAGGCATTACTCGCAGGGAGCCTTGGTGATCTCAATGGTGGCTGTCCATTTCAGTCATTGTTTTAATTAATTATCAATTCCACGAGGGTTTCATTCTTAGGAACATCGTTTCCTATAATTTGTTAGGCTGGTGTATAGAAGGCACTTTTAATTATTTATTTTGTTAGGCTGGTGTACAGAAGACACTTTTAATTATTTATTTTAACATGTATTATAAATGTAATGTCTATATATATTTTATGTATAAGTTCACTTGAATTTGAAATTTATTATTTTATTACTATAGTTTGTTTTTAAATGGTCAAATAAATTATTTTTTGGATTTGATTGTGGTTGTAGATTTGTTTTAGCGGACATGATTATCTTATGGTTTTGTCTTCTTAATTAAGTCCTTATTTTGTTTTTGTGAACCAATCATTTCAAGTAATCTAATAATTACTTGTTAGCATGGTTAACAAATACTTTGGATCAAGCACCGATGATCTTATATTTAAGAACAAGCTCAAGGTTCTTATTTCAAATCAATAGATCACATAATCATTAGATTGATCTCACTTCCATTGCATTAACATTCAAATATGTGAATATTGTACTTTTAACTCATTCCCTAGGCATGCATTATACCTTGTCCAATTGTGTTGAAATTGGGATTGACTAGTCATCAAAGAGGTTTCATATTTTGCCTCTACACACTAGTAGTCTCCCTAAGGTGCTACTTAATAACGTCTATTGTAGTCCCCTAGACTTATTTAAATTATTATTATGCTTGTAATATCTCTATTAAAACTATGAACTATTAATTAGTTATGGACTAAGATTTTTAGTTACATTTGAACACTTAATATAAAATGTCATTTTCTTTTGATTGATCTTGTGCTAGTGAGATCTAATTTTTCTATCCCAAATTCATAAGTTAAATATGTATGCTTTTGATATTAATTTTTTGTTATTATTGTGCACATGCAAATGCAAACATATGCAAACAAGCTAAACTAAGTCAACCTATTTATTTACATCTATATGCAACACTCCATTTAGCAAAAGGATTGATTAAAACATTAATGAAAACACAAAAATTCTCACCAATACCAATCTTTGGTGCATCAAGTCATGTTGGTTTTGCTCCAAGATGGATGTTGATGATATGTGAGTGCTCGTACCAATAATATAACATTGTGTTTCAAGGAGGATTTTGTCATAATGGCTTGGGTCGAAGCTAGATTGTAAATTTTTGTATGAGGGATTGGATGCCTAGGTTTGATTTGAGGGATCAAGGGTTCATATTGATTGACAAGATTGGGATGATGAGGAGATGAAAAGTGTCTCCATGTGGTTGGTGCACATGGAGGGGTCCAAGATTTAAGGCAGATGAATGGTTGAGGATTGCCTTGGGAGGAGTGGATGGATGAATTGAAAGGGGTAGCTTGAGATACCTTAGGGGTATGGGAAAATATTTGACTCATGTGATGTGTACCAAGACCCATGTTTAAGTGCCAATTGGAGGATGTGCAAGGTTTGAATGGGTTGGTCAAGGCTTAGGAATGGGAAAGTAAGTGATTAGTGGACTAATTGGTTTTAGACAACTTAATAAAAAAGTGGATAAAATTGAGAATTAAACAAATAGGATATATTTATTTAATTTTTGGGATGAGCATGAGGAATTTAGATAAATAAAACATGTAGAACATACATTTCCCCACTCTAGATATATCATGTATGATGGGGCATTAAGATGCTTGTGGTGATTCAGGATAGGATTTTGTTGGAGGATAAGGAGGATGATTATGATGTGTGGATGTAGGAAACAAGCATGTGCAAGATCATGGGGGTCCAAAAAGTGGCAATGAGAAAAAAAACATGTTTTTACTACACCAAAAATGTGAAAAAAAATGTTGACTTTTTGTATGGGTCGGGTAAAATTTGAATTTGGTTTAGTACCAAACCAAAATGAATATTTGTTTCCCAAAATTATTTTTCATCAATTTATGTATTCAAAACGGATATCTGTTTTGCAAACAAAACGAATATCCATTTTGAAAAGAAAAACATATAGTTGTTTTGAAAAGCAAAACATATATCTGTTTTGAAAAGAAAAACATATATGTGTTTTGAAAAGAAAAACATATATGTGTTTTGAAAAGAAAATCATATATGTTTTTTGAAAAGAAAAACATATATTTGTTTTGAAAAGAAAAACATATATATGTTTTGAAAAGCAAAACAAATATCCATTTTGAAGACCTAAAAACCCTCTTTAGTAAAATGGGCATAAATTTTGTGTTTCTTATCAAAATTTTATTTTTTTATAGGTGTTGGAAAGGTGATTGGGAGATCTACATAAGGGACTAGGTAGTATTTCTATATTATACACAAAAATTTAATTATAATCATTTAAACTTCATAAATTTTATTTTTAAAACATCAAATCCTCACTATTTGCATAAAAAGTCCCTTTTTCATGATTTTTTGTAACACTCATCTCAAAATACTTGAAACATTAGAAAAAGTAATCAATAATGAAATATTTATATTTTTTGTAGTAAGGAGATGAACAAATATTCATAGAGATAAAGAGTAGAGACAAAGATAGAGAGAAGTAATATGGTCACCTTCCATCTCTCCACCTATCTCTCCCTCTATCCATCCAACCTTACCTCTCTCTCTTTGTTTCTACTTCTCTTTATCTCCCATATACATCTTTGTCTTTGTCTAACTACTTCTCCCTATATAACTCCCACCCTACCTCTCTATCTCTACCTCTCCCTTGCTCCCTCCCTCTCTACTTCTCTCTATCTCCCCTCTTCACTTCTCTCTACCTACCTCTTACTCCATCCCTCCCTCATTCCCCCTCTCTCCCTTTGCATATCTCTCTTCACCCTCTCTCTCTCCTTTCTACCTCTCTCTCACCTTCCCTCTCTACTTCTTTCTATCTCCACTCAATATCTACCTCTCTCTACCTACTTATCCCTCTATCCCTCCCACCCTAATATCTCATTACCTACCTCTCCATAGATAGGTAGAGTGAGTAGAGATAGAGAGAAGTAGAGAGGGAAGGTTAAATAGATAGAGAGGAGAGATACAAGAGATATAGAGAGATATCTAAAGGGGGAGACATGGGGAAAGAAGGAGGGATGGAGTGAGAAGTACATAGAGAGAGAGCTAGAGAGGGGAGATAAAGAAGTAGAGAGGGAGGGAGGAAGGTAGAGGTAGAGAAAAAGAGCTAAGGTGGAAGTGATATAGGAAAAGGTAGGTAGAAAAGAAGAGGATGGAGATGGGGGATAAAGAGAAGTAAAGAAAAATAGAGATGAGAGG
Source organism: Sequoia sempervirens (assembly GCA_007258455.2). Classification (NCBI taxonomy): domain Eukaryota; kingdom Viridiplantae; phylum Streptophyta; class Pinopsida; order Cupressales; family Cupressaceae; genus Sequoia; species Sequoia sempervirens. Next base: position 9,218 of record VDFB02111377.1, on the reverse strand, counting down.
TAAGGTGGGAGGGATAGAGGGAGAGGTAGGTAGAGAGAGGGAGGGTGAGGGGATATATAGGGAATTATAGAGGGAAGGGGAGAGAGAGGTAAGATGGGAAGGGTAGAGTGAGATGTAGGGAGAGATGGTGAGGGGAGATAGGGAGAAGTATAGAGGGAAGGAGAGAAAGAGAGAGGCATGTAGAGAGTGAGAGGGAGAGGGAGAGGTAGAGAGAGGCAAGGAGAGAGAGGGGAGGAGGGAGAGAGGGAAGGAGAGGTAAGTAATGAGAGAGGAAGGGTGGGAGGGATAGAGGGAGAAGTAGGTAGAGAGAGAGGGTGAGTGGGAAGGTGAGAGAGAGGTAGATAGGAGAAAGTGAGGGTTAAGAGAGATGTAGAGAGACATCTAAAGGGAGAGAGAGGGAATGAGGAAGGGATGGAGTGAGAGGTGGGTAGAAAGAAATAGAGAAGGGAGATAAAGAGAAGTAGAGAGGGAAGGAGGAAGGGAGAGGCAAAGATAGAGAGGTAGGGTGGGAGTGATATAGGGAGGTAGGTAGAAAAAGATGATGTAGATATGAGGTAAAGAGTAGAGACATAGATAGAGAGGTAATTTTGACACCCTCCATCTCTCTACCTATCTCTCACTCTATCCCTCCAACCTTACCTCTCTCTTTATTTCTACTTCTCTTTATCTCCCATTCATATCTTCCTCTATATCTACCTAGACCTCTCCCTATATCCCCCCACCCTACCTCTCTATCTCTACCTATCCCTTCCTCCCTCCCTCTCTATGTATCTCTATCACCCCTCTTCGCTTAGATCTCTACCTACCTCTCACTCTATCCCTCCCTCATCCTCCCTCTCCCTTTGGATATCTCTCTATATCTCTTCACCCTCTCTCTCCTCTCTACCTCTCACCTTCCCTCTCTATTTCTTTCTATCTCCACTCACCCTTTCTCTCTCTCTACCTACTTATCCCTCTATCCCTCCCATGCTAATATCTCATTACCTACCTCTCCCTTCCTCTCTCCCTCCCTCCTTCCCTCTCTCTCTCTCTCTCCTTTTCCCTCTCCCTCTCCTAATAACTCTCTCTCTCTCCCTTTCCCTCCCCACTTCTCTCTATCTCCCCTCACGCTCTCCCTATCTACCTACCTCCCACTCTATCCCTCCCACCTTACCTCTCTCTCCCCTTCTATCTATACTTCTCTATATATCCCCTCACCCTACCTCTCTTTACCTACCCATCCTTTTATCCCTCCCACCTTAATTCTCTCTCTATATTCCTCTCTATCTACCTACCTCTCCCTATATCCATCCCACCATACCTCTCTATCTCTACATTTCCTTTCCTCCCTTCCTCTCTACTTCTCTTTGTATCTCTCTTTACTTACCCCTCACTCCATCCCTCCCTCATTCCCCCTCTCAATCCCTTTAGATATCTCTATATCTCTTATCTCTCTCCTTTCTACCTCTCTTACCTTCCCTCTCTACTTCCCTCTATCTTCCTCTCAAATTTCCTCTCTACTCTCTATAGGAGTGATAAGGGGAGATGGAGAGACAAAGAGAGAGGGATAGAAAGAGGGAGAGATATCTAGAGATAGATATGACTTGGTAAAGATAGAGGGGAAGAGAAAGGGAGAGAGATAGGTAGAGAGAGGGAGAGAGAGGGAGAGAGAGTGTGGGGAGGGAGAATAGATAAATATATAAAGAGGGAGAGGTGGAGAGGGAGAGGAAAAATAAATCCAAAAGGTACACTTATATATTGAAAAAGTGGAAATATCAATGATGTATCAAATGTGAAAATGAAACCCTAATGTGGTTGCCAAGGATGAGTATGGTGTTGAAAATGAAGGTAATATTGTAGCTTAAAACTTGTAAAACTATGAGACTGTAGATCTAATTATGTGTTCTTTGTCACAATTCTTTGTGTACGATTAATCTGTTTAGATCAATTGTAGAAAGAGACAAAAGATTATAGAAGAATGGGACAAGAAGATAGAAGTGACACAACATATATGTGGAGAAATCCTTTCGGAAAAAAACTCCACTAGAATCAATAGTGCTTGTATTATTTAACCTTAGAACAAGATTACAATAATACTATATCAATCCTTGATTGATATGCTTCCTTTCCTTCAACAATCCTCCTTCACAACCTGCAATAAACTCTCATGGAACTCTCATACACTTGTTGCAATTAATAGAAAATAATGAGCATGTAAACTCATAAGAGTTGTACAATACAAGAGCATAAAGCTCCTCACAAAAATCTACCCGTAGATTGGGAAAGTAGAGTTCCACAATGCAATCTGAAGTCAAACCAAAGTCTTCCTCAATTTAGGTGTCCCAAACTAAACATTTAACTGAACTTTGGTCAAGAAAATATCTTGCAAACTTCACCTCAAATTTGGCGCCCAAGAATGGGCCCACTTGACTGAGTCGTGTAAATATCTTCTCATACAAAATATGTTAACTGAAAGATGCCAACTTTGGCGCCCAAGGTGGTCCCAAGTCAATCTTAGTTAACTGAAATATATCTCTCCACCAATTCATGCAAACATTATGCATGAGTAATCATCCCCACTTAACTAAAAGTATACACCTGTTATCTGTCATGCAACTAAAGTCATTAGTCATGCAACTCAAGTCAAAAGCATTTAACTCAAAATAACTACATGCAATTGAAGATAACTGAATTGAACTGATATTGAACTAATAGTGCCACTCCACTCATGTAAATATCAATCCCTAATTTGTAGTATCAAAACATGCATTACTGAAGTGTTATCAATCCTCCAAATAGTTAACTAAAGCAAGGTGGGTTCCACCTTCCATGTGGGCACCCCATGTGCTCCTATATTTTAGAAGCTCTTCTTGGACATCCCCAAATGTTCCTATCATTTAGGAATAATCACAAATGTCAATTTACATGTTCTTTTGATTCAAATTTAATCTCTTTCTAATCCTAGTGTTTGGGAACACTTTCCAAGGACTTAAGAGATACATGAAATATGTTTAGGATTGTAATTAAATGGCATCCTATTCCCAAAATTCTCCCACATGACATTATACATTGCAATTATTCTAAACAAGGAATAATTATTATAAATCAAGTACAGGACCCAAGGCCAATGGCCTTCCTGCACCAAGAGAACTTATCTGTAGGAACCAATTTCGTAAGATAATCTACAACATTGATCAAAGTGTCAACTTTCTCAATCAATACCTTCCCACTCTCAACCATTTCTCGCACAAAGTGATAATGAACGTCAACATGCTTAGTACAAGAATGATACATAGTATTTTTGGCTAAACAAATAGCACTCTGACATCACATTCAAGTCTAATCTGCTTGCAATTGAAACCAATACCTTTCCCAAGTCTTTGTAACCAAACTGCCTCTTTAGAGGCATGTGTAACAACCATGTAGTCTACTTCTATGGTGGACAAAGCAACCATGGGCTGCCTCTTACTCATTCAACTAACTGGAGCTCTAAACAAAGTAAACACATAGCCACTTATCGACCTCCGACTGTCCAGGTCTCTTTCCCAATCTAAATCAACAAAACCTTGTATGTCCAATGATTTGTTCATAATATCATTAGCACCATGATAAACCAAACAATAATTAAAATTACCTCATAAATATCTAAACACCCTCTTAACATAAGTCCAATGTTCTTTACCAAGGTTAGACATAAACCTACTTAGAACTCCCACTACTTGGGCTATATCTAGTCTTGTACAGACCATTACATACATCAAACAACCAATTGCACTAACATATGGAATTTTAGATATTTCCTCATGGTCAAAATTAGATTTAAGACCCATGTCTAAACTTAACTTTGTGCCAACTGGTAAAGGAATACTAATTGGTTTACTATCATGCATGTTAAACTGTTTCAAAATAGTATCAACATAGCTGCTTTGACTTAAGCAAAGCTTTATGTTACCTCTATCTTTGTTGATATCCATACCAAGGATATATTTTGTAGCCCCTAGATCTTTCATCTCAAATGTCCTAGAGAGTTGTGCTATCAATTCTTTGATAATTACCTTGTTGTTACCAATAAACATGTCATCAACATACAAGATAATAATTAAAAGCTAATCATCAATAAATTTTATGTAAACACAATGATCTTACTCACTCCTAACATAACCAATTTTCAATGCAAAAGAATTAAAATTCTAGTACCACATTCTAGGTGATTGTTTCAATCCATATAAATATCTCTTTAACCTGCAAACCAATAAATTTTTTCCTTTTACAACAAAACCTTTAGGTTGCCTCATATAAATCTCCTCATCAAGATCCCCATGTAAGAAAGCAATTTTCACATCCATTTGCTCTATCTCAAAATCATAAGCAGCGACAATAGATAAAAAGAATCTAATAGAAGTTAATTTAACAAGAGAGAAGATTTCATTAAAGTCAACTCCCTCTCTTTGGGAGTAGCCCTTGGCTACTAATCTAGCCTTATACCTTTCAAGATTACCATCTGCTCCAATTTTCTTTTTAAAGATCCATTTACAACCAATGGCCTTTCTTCCTTTGGGAAAGCTCTCAAGATCCCATGTGTCACAAGTATCCAAGGAAACCATTTCCTCATGCATAGCTTGTGACCAAAGCGTTTTCTCATCTAAAGACAAAGCTTCCCTATAAGATCTAGGTTCATCATTAGTACTCATCAAAGAAAATATACAATTAAAATTAGGTGGGCTATACCTATCAACGGGATTTTGTTGTCTTGTGGATCTTCTCAAAGAAGGTTCTTCTTGTTCCTCAGTATGCTCATCATGAGCATCTATCTCAGAACTATGTGAACTCTCCTCATCCAATCCATCTAATTGTTCTTCAACATTTGCATCTTCATGCTTCTCAGTATTTATCTCAAAATGTACTATTCGAGAAGTATCCTTCTCCTTTGGTTGTTCTTCTCCTAAATAAGTTCTAAATTCCCTGAAAATCACATCTCTAGATAAAGTAATTTTTTGGGTTAGAGGATTCCAAAGCTTGTAACCTTTTACATTTTCACCATAACCTATGAATATGCATTTATGTGCTTTTGGATCCAACTTAGACTACTTTTCTTTATGCGCATGAACAAAAGCCTCACAACCAAACATCCTTAATGTGCAACACTAGGTTTCCTACCTAACCACATTTCATAAGGGGTTTTATCTTCAATAGATGAACTAGGAGATCTATTGATTAAATAAAAAGAAGTGCTTACAACCTCAGCCCAAAGGCACTGATCTAGCTTAGCACTACTTAACATACTCCTAGCTCTTTTCATTAAGGTCCAATTCATCCTTTCCGCTACTCCATTTGTTGAGGTGTATATGGAGTAGTTTTCTATCTCACAATTCATGCATGCTTACAATAATCATCAAATTCCTTAGAACAATATTCACCACGATTATCTAATCTCAACACTTTTATCTTATGATCTAATTGTTTCTCAACTAAAGCCTTAAATTCTTTAAACTTATTGAACACATCAGATTTGTTATCCATAAAATAGATCCAAGTGTATCTTGAGACATCATCAATAAATTTGACATAATAACTAGATTTTCTAATAGAGTCAATATCCACAAGACCCATAACATCTAAATGAATAATCTTTAATAATCTTTTAGCTTTATTTGTCCCATTAGGAAATGTAGATCTAGATTGCTTTCCAAACACACAATGCTTACAAAAATCATTTTTTCCAATATTATAATTAGGAATACCATTAACCAATTTCTTATTAAGAATACCATTACCTTTTTCACCAATGTGGCCCAATCTATGGTGCCAAAACATACATGTGTTTTCAGCTTCAATTACATTGGATGATTTATTCAAATCGGAGGTATTGAGCTTAAACAAAGTCCCAATCTGAGATCTTTTAGCAACCACCATATTCCCTTTTACCAATCTACAACCACCTTTGTCAAATGTCACATGCATTCTAGAATCGTTGAACTTAGATACATAAAGTAGATTTCTAGAAAGTCCTAGAATATGTAAAACATCATTAAGGGTCTTAACCATACCATCACTGAAACAAAACATTACCTCTCTTTGCCAACAATATTTGTGTTATTATCTCCAAAGAAGACATTCCCTCCATCATATGTAGTATACTTAGTGAACCACTTAGTATTAGGAGTCATATGATAAGAGCAACCTAAATCAATAATCCAAGAGTCATCACTAACAATATTAGATGTAATGATCAATGCATCATTACCATCATCCAAGGATTTCTCTGTAGAAGCATCAAAACTATTTTTCTTGTTCTTACAATCCTTCTTTACATGTCTTGGTTTCCCACAGTTCCAACACTTTACCTTACTCTTACCAAGGGTTTTAGACCATCCTTTGGACTTACCCTTTCCTTTCTTACATCTCCCTTAGGTTCCTTTTCCTTAGGCCTACCTCTTACAAACAAGGCATCTTGGGATCCCATTTTAGACTTCCTCCTCATCTCCTTTGATAGGAGAGTAGGAATTGTCTTGTCCATCTTAGGATCTACACCACTACCAGTGATAGAAAAAATTAGATTTTCCCAAGACTTTGGTAAAGAACAAAGTAACAAAATGCATTTATCTTCATCTTCTAGCTTTACATCTACAAATTCTAACTGACTTAGAATAAAATTGAAAGCATTTAAATGATGTGCAATAGAATCACCATCTTTCATCTTTAAAGAATACATTTGTCTTTTCAGATACAACTTATTAGTAACTTTTGGTTTGATAGATATCACCTATCCTCTTCCACTATTTATATGTGGTAGCTTCATCTGAAACATTCAAGAGAACAACATCATCAAGACATAACCTTATGGTCCCTCTTGAATTCTTATTGAGCTTAGCCCAATCCTCATCTGACATCATTGTAGATGGCTTTGTCACATTACAAACAACTAACCACTGATCTCTCTCTTTAAGGAGATCCTCCATTTTTAGTTTCCACATCTCATAACTAGATCCGTTGAATTTTTTAATATCTAGATGAGAAGTAGAACTCATTGTAACACACTTCTTTTACAAATCTGCAATAGCACAATATTAAAAGCTCCCGCTACAACCAAAAACCTTCAAAATTTTAAGAGAAAGGCATCCCAAACCCTAACCAACCATGGCTCTGATACCAAATGTTGAAAATGAAGGTAATATTGTAGCTTAAAACTTGTAAAACTATGAGACTGTAGATCTAATTAAGTATTATTTATCACAATTCTTTGTGTATGATTAATATGTTTAGATCAATTTTATCAATTGTAGAAAGAGATAGAAGATTGCAGAAGAATGAGACAAGAAGATAGAAGTAACACAACATATACGTGGAGAAACCCTTTCAGGAAAAAACTCCAACAGAATCAATAGTGTTTGTATTATTTAACCTTAGAACAAGATTACAATAATATTGTATCAATCCTTGATTGATATGCTTCCTTTCCTTCAACAATCCTTCTTCACAACCTGCAATAAACTCTCATACACTTGCTTCAATTAATAGACAATAATGATCATGTAAACTCATAAGAGTTGTACAATATAAGATCATAAATATCCTCACAAAAATCTATGCCTAGATTGGGAAAGTAGAGTTCCATAATGTAATCTGAAGTCAAACCAAAGTCTTCCTCAATTTAGGTGCCCCAAACTAAACACTTAACTGAACTTTGGTCAATAAAATATCTTGCAAACTTCACCTCAAAGTTTGTGCCCAAGAATGGGCCCACTTGACTGAGCCTTGTAAATATCTTCTCATGCAAAATGTGTTAACTGAAAGACGCCAACTTGGGTGCCCAAGGTGGTCCCAAGTCAATCTTAGTTAACTGAAACATATCTCTTCACCAATCATGAAAACATTATGCATGATTGATCATCCCCACTTAACTGAAAGTATCCACCTGTTATTTGTCATGCAACTGAAGTCATTAGTCATGCAACTCAAGTCAACTCAAGTCAACTAGCATTCAACTCAAAATAACTACATGCAACTAAAGATAACTGAACCATAACTGAACTAAACTAAACTAAACTAATACTAAACTGATAGTGCCACTTCACTCATGTAAATATCAATCCCTAATTTGTAGGATCAAAACATGCATTACTGAAGTGTTATCAATCCTCCAAACACTTAATTGAAGCAAGGTGGGTTCCACCTTCCATGTGGACACCCCATGTGCTCCTATCTTTTAGGAGCTCTCCTTGGGCATCCCCACATGTTCCTATTATTTAGGAATAATCACAAATATCAATTTACATGTTCATTTCATTCAAATTTAATCTCTTTTTAATCCTAGTGTTGGGGAACACTTTCCAAGAACTTAGGAGATACATGAAATATGTTTAGGATTACAATCAAATGGCATCGTATTCCCAACATATGGTAAGTAAAATTGATTTCACAATCAAGATAATAGAGAAAGATGTACAATATAAAATTGATAAAGAATTGGGCATGCAAAGAGTTTCAAATATAAAGTTGAGATATAAATATCATAAAAGTATAGATATAAGAAACCCTAACATATCTCTATCTCTATTTCTCTTTATCTCCCATCTACATCTTCCTCTTTGTGTACCTACCTCTCCCCATATCCCTTGAACCCTACCTCTTTATCTCCACCTCTCCCTTCCTCCCTCCCTCTCTACTTTTCTCTATCTCCCCTCTTTGCTTGTCTCTACCTACCTCTCACTCTAGATCCCTCCCTCATTCCCCCTCTCTCCCTTTAGATATCTCTTTATATCTCTCTTCACTCTCTCTCTCCTCTCTACTTCTCTCTCACCTACCCTCTCTACTTCTATCTATCTTCACTCACCCTCTCTCTCTACCTACTTATCCCTCTATCCCTCCCACCCTAATATCTCATGACCTACCTCTCCCTCCCTCTCTTCCTCATTCCCTATCTCTCTATGTCTCTCTCTATCTCCCTCCACCTCTCCCTCTCTCAATAACTCACTCTCTCACCTTCCCTCTCTACTTCTCTCTATCTCCCCTCACCCTATCCTTCTCTACCTACCTCTCACTATATCCCTCCCATATTACCTCTCTCCCCTTCCCTCTGTACTTCTCTATATATCCCCTCACCCTCCCTCTCTCTACCTACCTCTCCCTCTATCCCTCCCATCTTACCTCTCTCTGTCTCTACTTCTCTTTGTCTCCCATCTCCATCTTCCTCTCTATCTACCTACCTCTCCCTATATCCATCCTACCATACCTCTCTA
>VDFB02111375.1:0-14229 GCA_007258455.2 Sequoia sempervirens | reverse complement strand
AGGCTTGGTGCTAAAATGATTAAAGGAATACAAGTGGGCCTCAAAGTTGCGGGGGGAATATTAAAATGATATGGGGGTCAAGGAATTATTGATACCATAGCATCAATAGACCTAGAAAATTTTAACTACAAATGAGTGGGAATTTAGAGCTAGAAGGGGTGTTGGAAAATGTACAACCAAGTCCAAAATATAAAAAATAGAGACTAAACTTCAAAAAAGTGTTGGGTGTCAAAGATCAGGTGTTTGATAGGAGTGATACAAGTGGGGGATCAAGTTTGACACTTTGATGATGGAAAAAATATAAGGAATCAACACACTTCAAGACTTAGACAACTAGCATGACAAGAACAACAAGTTTGATAAAAACAATAATTTTATATAGAAATTTTTTCAAGGGCTCAAACACAAATTTTTGGACATGATGAATGGATATGTAGCAATGAATAATATATGATTGGGGTTAAGATCCCATAATTCTCAATACGACTGTAAGGTGATGTCAATATTATGTCAACATGGTGATATAGACTATGAAATCTGAGGGGTCAACAAGATGTGAAGGGGTGCAGATGGATGATGAATTCCCATGAAATTTAGTTGGAGATTGAAACTTTACAAGTGGCAAAAAAATGGTGAATTATACCTAAAGGTTTAGTTAGAAGTGGAAATCTTGTGGGTGTAGTTGGAAAGTGTAGTTGGAATGATGAAATTAACATCATACACTAATGATGCCGACATAACATCATCTTGAGTCGAAGGAAATAGGGTTCCACCTTTTAGGAGATGGAACAATTAGGGGACCTATTTCACTGTTAGTTCATTAGGAAACTGAGATCCATCAACCAATTGAATTGATTGAGGAGTGGACTAGGTTTAGGATGGTTTCCTTAGGTGTGATTAAAATGGGGTTCACCACTAAGCAAATTCTTAGAAAGAAATAAATGAATGTAACATTCAAATCTAACTATATGACCTAAAAAATGAACTCAAAATCATAATAAAAAACTGAGGATGAACAAAGAATCACTTGGAAGATGAAGATGACTAAGAAATACTAGAAAAATCTAAATTTTTTTGATCTTGATGTGCACTAGGACTCATACACTAGACTGGGCAATTTAGTCCTAGTTAGGGTTTCTTTGTTGAATCTAGAATCTATTGCTGACAAACTGGGATCTATAGAAAACTATTGAAAATAGGTATATTGGGACTCATACACCCAAGGTGGTGATTTAGTCCTAGTATTAGGGTTTTATTGAAACTTTTTCAGCCTCGAATGATCTTCTGTAACTTTCATATTGTCTAATCTCCAAGTATGAAAGTCTGAATTCTAGCCTGTAGGTGAGTTTTTGTGAAGATGATAACTTTGACACCTTTATTCAATCTTGCAAATTTTTCTTCAAAGGATCTTCAAACTCCAAATCACCTAGATTTTCAATCACACATGAAGAGGAAAAAAATGTTGTTGTGTTAGGGAATAGGGGTTTTCCTTGGTCAAACCCCATTTTGGTAATCAAACCTTGAAATGAAATGAAATAGAATGAAGGAATGATGAATGAACAATAATGTACAAATATTTAGCCTCTTATTTATGATATAAGGTTGTGTGAAATGGATGCATATGAATGGATCTTAATCTCTGATTGAATACTTTGAGCAGTCATGGATAGCATGAATCTATCTATGATATTTAAGCTCACAGCCAGTGAACTTGAATAGCATGGTGCTTGGATGAATTGATTCTCCAAAATTCTGATAATCCCAGAATCACTCTCATAAAACTCACTTAGAAAGTGCTCCTTGCTTGTTGAGCAACATGAAACTTGCTGGTGTGGAAAATATGCGACAAACAAGTATTTTATACTTGTTTGTATGTCAGAAATTTCCTAAATTTTCATACTACAGTCTGAGAATAAATCCTTAAAGATTAGTCCTGAAATAGTTCCAAACTAAGTGGAGACTCATATTCCCAGGATTGGGAAATTATGGGTCACAAATGACTCAAATCTTGGGACCTATTCATCTTCAGTTCAATGCAATGTGGGGATGGATGGAAACCTATGTTGGGACTACTGCCTGAGTGGCATGGAACCAAATCACTAGATTTAAGACACTAACTGAAAACATGACTGCAGTTGGTCATTTGTTAGATATCAGAGTATCCCTAAAAAAAATTGCATTAAAATAGGTTTGGATGGCAAAAATAGGGCCAATGCAAAGCTCAATTTTAATGGGAGGAGGCCCAACAAAGGTGTAGAAATTATAAAGATGTTTCTACACTACAAATCTTAAGGATGTGGTTAATTAGAAATTATGACATCATGATTATAGAATGATGAGATCAACAAGTGGGGGTGATGTCAATAATGGAGTGGCTGTAGGAAATTCCATTTGAAGTGAAGTTTGGATGTGTAATTTAGATGGAGGGTGAAGTTTCACAATTGAGAAATGATGGTGTTAGCATGACATCAAGGTAACATGGTTTGGAGGAGCATGAAAATAAATAAGGCATACTTGTGAGGATTTCTATCTAAACTGAAGTTGGGAACTATAGTTGAAAATAAAGTTGGAGGTTTGTGGTGATTAACTAGTGACGTGGAAAATGTAGAGAATCCATATGCAAGTGAAATGAAGATAGAAGTGAATGAAACAATTGTATGATCACCTAAACAACTAATAATTTGGAGCAATATGGTCATGCACTTCTCTTTAAAGGACAAATTTATCCCACATTAAGCAATCATCAATTGTAATATGATACATTGAATTATCAACCAGTGATGTACAGTTGAGACGAGGCTTGTACTATTTGTACACCAAGAGATTTCTAAGGTATCTAAAGTAATTTCATTCATTAAAAAAATCATAAATAAAAAGGTAAGCATTACTAAATTAATATTTAACTAAAGGATCAAAGGGTACTACTAATATTAATCTTATAAATCACAACTACAAGTAAATGGAAGATTCAGTTGAAATTTCTACACTAAATACCAATCAATATTTTCTACATGAATAGTTAACTATATTTAACTAACAATCAAATGCAAAAAAAAAATAAAATAAAAATACAAAGTAGAACTATACCTCAAGTGGGCCCTCACTTGAGTACTACACTTGTTATGCTAGATAATCAACCAACAATCAAAGCTTAATGTAAATTACTTCATAGGAATGAATAAAACTTATTGAAATTTGACTTCTTACTTGAAAACATAAAATGAATAGAATATATTTTGATTGATTACTCAATCCACTATTCTTTGCAATATATATAAGCATAACTAGTCCTAACTAATCTTGGACTCATTGCTATATTTTTCGCCCATCCCTATTAAGCAAGAAGAGAGCTATTTTCTAGAAGAATACAATTGAGAAATAAATTCTACCCTACTAACATTAAAGAGTGTGAGGTGTAAAATGGGACCTAAGGCCAATAGCTAACCTAAATCACACATTCCACCATTGAACATTTGGGGACACAAAAATAACCAAGATAAATTATTAGGCTATTGTCCTCAAGGAAGAGCCTAAATAGTTGGTCAAGGTTTTGGTATCCTTTTTGTGGAATGAATGGATTGAGTGATGTGATGTGTGTGTTTGATAATGTGAACTAGGTGAAATAATACAAGAGCAATAAACTATCACAAAATATGAGAAACACAAAATAGAAGTGTAGAAACAAACAACAAAAAAGCAAAGTGCAAGAAAGATAGAACTTGGCATTAAGTACACACAGTAATATTAGTAAAGAGGATTTTACTACAGAAATGAAAGTTATTTTTTAGAGTTGAGTAAGACATGCTATGTCCTGGAATTTTGGAGTGCTTTTGAGCTTTGTTAGTATGTGTGGTATAAAATGTTTCCCTATTTGTGAAAGGAGGATATGTTTGGATGTCTTGATCTAAGTTTCCAATACTTTGAGTCTTCATGTCAAATCCACTAAACTTGCAACACATGAAATACAAAGAAAGGATATGCGGTATAGGGGATTTTGTAAATGCATTTGTGATATTTCCTCCACAAAATGGTGTCAATGATGTGTGTAAAGAGTGCTTTTACTTAAAATTCACATTGAGGTAAATAAATAAAAATGAATGATAATCCTGTCTATAACTTACCACTTACCGGATCGTATTCATTGAGAGTCAGTGTACTCTATCTAGGGAATTAGAAATTAATCATTTGCTTGAATATGGACTGTAAAGGTTAGTGCTCATAACAATGAAAAACATAAAACAAAATATATTACTATGCATAAACTTGGATTTGATGATGCATTGTAAAAATGATATTGGCTGATAAAGTGTTGTAGAAATACTGCTTATTCAACTCTTGAAATTTCCTTGATTTATTTTTAGGATGCTCAAAAGATATTCAAAATTTCTTAGATATTCAAATGGAGGGAAATAATTGTATTTATATGAGTTTCAATGTTTTTCACATTAACTATTTTGATAAGCCAACAAATGATTTTGAATTTGCAAACATATTGAGGCCGATAATAAAATATTAAATTTTGGGCCAAAATAGTGGAGAAAGGCAAGGGCACCCTTGTTTGGCCCTATTTTGAATTTGAGGTGCTCATAAAATAAATAATTAATTTAATTTCCCAAAATTAATTGAATTTCTCGAAGACAATAATAAAATTAATGATTAATTAAGCATAATTGGGCTCAAGCATTTAGGTGGGAGCCAAACATAGTGTAAAATTATCAAGGGTGACAATTTGTGACACTACATTCATCCCCCCACTTTAGTGAGGGTATGAAATTACGTTCATAATCATACTAAATTATGGAGAAACCAAAATGGGTCCATTCGTCAAAACATTGAAGAGGTAAGATGACACTGAACTAGGGGATGCACTATTCCCTGGGCTCATGATCCTATAGAACAACGTTTAGATAAAAGAACACACATACATACAATGTAACAAAAGACACATGATAATTAAACACAAGGAATACACAATGAAGACACAAAGAAAGCATGAAACATAACATAATGCAGAATAATATGCAAAAATGATGTAAACAAAGGAATACACAAAAGGGTATGAAATCATGGACTAGAAAGATTCCCAGATTCTTACTACGATCCATATCACAAGACATCTATAAATCACAGGCCAGTGAAGTTTGATATTCACTAGGTTAGTTTCAAAAGGGTAAAAAATTAAAATAGACAGGCTAGTGAGTTCCCATGTTAACAATATCAAGAATTATAAGTAAAACATGTTGTTTTCTAAATAACTCTGATAAGGTGCTACAAAGATGATCAATATGCCATGAAAACATCACTAAGTTTAAGGTGTGTGAACAAAGTGAAGCACATAGTGGAATGCATGCCCCCACCTTAAAGTAATTGCAACATCAATTGGGAGCAATTGAATTTAAGGTAGAAGAAAGTAATATTTGCAAAATAATGGGCATAAAATCTTATTGGGAGGCCAAATGCTAAGTGATATGTTCCAAAAATGTTAACTCATGACAAGGGGTTACCCCCAAATCCATTCCATAAAAGTAACAACACAAAATAACACATGAGAGATCCAAAGATTTAGGGTCAGTATAAATGAAAGATAATGTATATCAATATGATCATGCTCTAAATTGACATCATTCCACAAATACTTATGGAACTATGAACACAAGGGATGAACAACACATGTAGACAATGCAATATATATATATATATATATATATATATATATATTTGGGTCAACATGGAAGAGACCTAAATGTACCAATGCTTTACATCATTCCCAAAGGGAGTGAAAAGGAATTTATGAAAAAAAAAGAGAATGGGGATACATATAGAGGAATGTCACAATAGATTTATTCTATTTATATCCTAGTGCCAACATGAGCATGAAGGGTCATCCAAAGAGAGCTAACAAACACAAATACACACCAAGCATCACATTACAGGGAGACCACATTATGTGCAAGCAAAACATAAAGACACAAAGGGTACCACACATACGAGATGAACTATAGAAAATTATCCACTTAATCTTTCTCATCATAAATAGAAGGCATATAATATGCTAAAGGGACTATAGCGAGTGTAGTACAAGGAGAAGTACTAGGTTCAACACATGGTGGATTATTCCCCGAAGGAGGATCATCAAAATTTCCCCCAACCAAATTCATTGATTGTGCAAACATAAGAGATAATTCATTGTGATATTTTTTTGTTTATTCATTTTATCATCTGAATCGATGTTGGAAATACCATAATGGGTGTTATGATAGAGCTACCAGCATGATCATGATCACTATCACCATACGAGTATCTTTTGAACTAGATAATGAGGAGGGAGGCAATATTTTTAGTTGTTTGCTTGGTTGGGAAAGATAAGGTTCAACTTCATGTTTTGGTGACAAAGGTGAAGTGGAGTTAGGTGATACTGAAGATGGATGGGTGGGAGGCATCTCATTGGAATTTGTTTATGTGGAAGGGAGGTCATTAGGTAAATATTTATTATTTTGAGCAAGCTGGTGAGCCATAGAACGATGTCATCTCTTGCATTTATTTGCATTTTTATTTCTTTGTGCACAAGATTTAGCTTGTGGAGGGGGAATTGATGTGTTTTCCAATATTGGTTCTTTTTATTTCTTTGTAGGAGGAATTGAAGAAACTATCAAAGGTTGGGAAACAATAGGAGAAGGAGATTTTTGCACAATGGATTGTTTCTCTTTAGGAGGCATAAAAGTAATACTTGAAGGCCTCAATGAACGGTTCTCATGGTCCTAGATAGGATGTTGGAGGGGGAACTATGACATAGATGCTAGATGGTTGAGGTTGAGGAAGAATACTCGATTTATGACGAGGTTTATTCACTTCTCATGAAGTAGGAGGAACAACCATCGTAGCTGTCAAAGAGTGAAGCCTCAGATGAGATGTTGGTAAGGGATAATTGGGAAATATGATTGGATTTGAATTTTTGATATATGATGAAAAGAGAAAACCTTCATGAGGTTGAGCGGGTTGGGCTAGTTGAGGCCATAAGTAATCAAGGGAAAGTTTTCCATGAAGAGCCAAAGGTTTAAAACCACTATAATAGATAGTGTGCTGTAGAAAAATGGCTCCTTGTCATTTTCATGGCCTTTTAGGTCTTGTTTCACTATGTTTGGTCTATTTTTCTCTGATTTTATGTTGTAATATGGCTTGAAGATGCATATTCAGGTACTAAAATTCAAATAATGACATCTTGTAAAGGTGTTGTGAAGTGTTGTAAAACATTTATACACTCTTCTAGACTCTATTCATTACAATTCACCTAAAAATCACCTTTTCATCACTAATCAAGTCCTATTTTGAAGTGTTGTAAAGTCTTGTAACAAGATTTCACGCTTTTCTAGGAATAACTTCACTATTTATTCCTTTCTTATGCTTTATTTGACCCCTTTATGCCCTTATAAGCTTTAATTAAGTGAATTTTTGAATATAAACCCGACAAACAACATTAAACATGACTTAGTTCCTGAAACCCATTTTTAGGTCCTAGGTGGGACCCATTCACCATGGGTGGTGAATGAGTCCCCCTTAGCTCCAAATTCAAAATATTTCAAAATTCCTTTCGGGTTTTAATTCAAAATCACTTGATGTCGGCCTGTGATGAGGTTTTAATGGGTTACTAAGGCACAAGATGGTATAAATAAGTGTTTTTACATCCATTTCAACCTCCATTCATCAAGTTCACTCATTCACCTATTCATTCAAGCATTCAAGCACCTTACAACACCTAATCAAGCATTATTCAAGCATTTTGGAGCATCCATTAACATAAATTCAGATTCTCATCAACAAGGATTTGGTAAGTTGATAGAATTTTCATGTTATTTGTTTATCATTCTCTTGCATTTAATTATTTCATTAAGGGTTTGATTACCAAAGTGGGGTTTGACCAAGGAAAACCCCTATTTGCTAACCCTCAACCATTTTTCCCCTCTTGCACGCGTGTTTGTAGAATTTTGTGTGCAAATTTAACATGTATTTAGGTGTTGAAGAGTGGTCAACAAGTCAACTAGGTGCTTCAAGTCAAATCAATCATATTTCAAGCTTCGAGAAGGTTTTATATCCATTTCCTGCAAAATTGACTTCGACAACCTGACAAGTAGACATTTCCAGATCTGGTGTTGCAGAGTTGTCTCCTAATTTCACATAATTTTTGGAGAGGATTGATTCACCACCAATGGCGAATGAGTCCCACCTTAAGATTGAAAATCTAGGTTTTGTCAGATTCCGGATCCCAATAGTCATAAACTGGTTCCTGAAAGATTTCACCAGAAGCAGGACTAATTTCCCACCTTGGGTGAATGAGTCCCACTGTTGATTTTCTATGATTCTAGACAACATTTCACAAATTCCAGAATCTTCATCAGACCTACAGGTGCACTCTGATTCATCCTTTCTCTTTCTATTATGCATTTATTCATTCTTAGTTCCTTGTTTGCATATCACATTGTATTTTCCAGCATAGCTTAAATCTTTAGTTTTGCATTCAAATTCAGTCATATAGATCACTTAATTGCATTTAGTTCACTCCATTTAGCCTAAATAACATCACAAATAACATAATTTGAATGAACCCTTTAGCATTTTTGGCCCTACTTTCTCCTTTTAGGTGAAAAACCCTAAAAGAGTTA
This sequence comes from Sequoia sempervirens, assembly GCA_007258455.2. Lineage (NCBI taxonomy): Eukaryota > Viridiplantae > Streptophyta > Pinopsida > Cupressales > Cupressaceae > Sequoia > Sequoia sempervirens. Next base: position 5,572 of record VDFB02111375.1, on the reverse strand, counting down.
GAAAGGTGCAAGGTGCCAAAAATCTACAATTCAGATAGTATGTATTTTTCTTAAAATGGGAATTTAAGACATTTATGGGTAATGGAGGGAATCAAATTCATGGAAGCAAGCCATGGATGACCTAACTTCACACAAAATTGATCTAAGGTAAGGATCATAGTAAAAAGAACATCCAACTTCTTAGGTCCAAATTGAATGGAGAGGGTTAAGAAACCAATTTTAAGATGAGTAGAGACATCATGAGCTCTCACCAAGGCTTCTGATTGTTCATATTTTTCTTGATATAGCTCATGCACATAAATAAATTCTTCTGTGATCATATTTACTAAGTATACCATATCAGTGAGTATTCTCCATGTGGGTTTATTATTAATTTTTCCTGTAATGTAGAAAGGACCATCAGGTACATGCATAGAAGTATCAATATGATTGAAGGTGATATCAAGTAGGAGTTTAGGTTGGTCTTGGTGAGGATGGAAATCTATCATGTTGAGTATATTAGGTTCTAGCATGTTATAAGATTCATCATCAGTTTGTTCTACAAGGTTAGTGGGGTGGCTTGGTAATGGGTTGGTAAATATTTACAAGTTTTGATTAGGAAACACGACTGATTTATTCCCTTTATCATTCACACTAGCCAACCAAATGACATTAGAGTCAATAAGGTCTTGCACTTGGTGCTTAAGACACATGCATTGCTCAATATCATTTCCAGGTGTAGGATGATATCGACAAAATAATTTTGCATTAAATTAAGGAGGTAAAAGTTTGGTAGTATCAATAGGATGAATGGAAGGAAGTTGAATCACATTCTTATTTAGTAATTACATCATAATGGAATGAAGAGTGTTAGGAAACTATGAAAATTAATGATCTATTGGTTTGAATTGATAGGGTGTTGTAGGTGAGGATGACACATCTGCAACTTGTACTTGGATGCTATTGGAAGATGGAGGGGAGTTTATTTTGATAAATTTATCTTTTTCTTTTTGAATGATTTGATAGTTAAATTAAGGAATGACTTCAGATAGATTATTAAGAGCTGATGAAGGTGTAGCCTCATATTGGCTTATTGATATTTGATAATCATGAAGAGTCATGCATAAATGTGTGAAAATGATATCTCATTAATAAAATATTATCTCAGACGTTTGGTTGTAAATTTCCAATAAAGAACCTTTTACACATTAGCATCTAGGAGGGAGTATAAAATTTGAGAGTAGAGGGCTTGGTATCACCCTAATGAACCAAGTCAATTAACATTACTTGAGGTCGAATGTTTGCTTGAAAATGTTGAAGGAATTCATTAACAAGTTGTGAAAAAGAGGTAATTGAATTATTTTCTAATGAGAAAAATCATTCCAAGGCCATGAATTTCAAAGACTGAGGGAAGAGTGTAGCTAAGAGAGCATCCTCAAAAAGTAAATTAGAACATAAAGTAATAAATGCAATAGGATCTCCTTTTCCACTATATTTCTCAAAGTGTGGCATTTAAATGTTTTGTGAGATTGTTGTTTTTAAAATGGAAAATGACAATGAGCTATGGGTAAGGTATGTTGGAGAATTGGAATGAGATTGACTTTGGTTCATGTCTAAAATTTGTTGTTATAATGAGGACATTTGTAAAAATTCATTTATGATGGGATCGATTGGTGATATGTTTTGAAATTTTTTAGAATGTGTAGGACTATTGCTAATTATGAGTGAATTGTTGTTTTAAAAAATGATGAGAGGATTGACATTTGGAGAAGTAAATGGAAGTGTAGTAGATGGTGGAACAAAGTTATAAGGATTACCACATGAAGGCCCAAACTAGTGTTAAAATTGTTACTATATTGTGTAGTAGATGTTATGATTGGAGGAGTGAAATTGGGAATAGAAGTTGTGATTGTGGGAGAGGGTACTTGATTTCCAATTTGATTTTGAGAATTGCTGAGAATTCGAGCGTAACTAGCTGCTGTTGGAATATTTGAATCCACTATATGAGCTAGGTTGTGTAACACTGCTATTCCTTGTGAATCATTGATCAATTTTTTAAGGTTATCCACAAGAGGTGACTTTTTTTAACCAAAGATTCAATACTCAAGTATAATTGGAGACTTTCCAAGTCTTTGTCTAATTTTTAGAGTTTATCTTCATGAACATGTGCAACAATTGTTTCAAAGTCCACATGAATGGATTATGGTGAAGAAGACATTGGTAAAATGGGAATAGGAATATGATTGAATAATGATTGAATAATGATTGTGTTGTTGTGGTTCCTTGAGTGAAAGAGTTAATCAACTCAAGATCAACATTGAAGGTAGCTGGAGCATGGGAAGCCATGAGTCCGTAACTTCATCTCATAGGAGTGTTTGATACAGAACACTAGGTTCTAAAGCTCATAAATTAATTATAAGATCCAAGACGCATAAGTGTTCCTAAGATGAATAGAAGGGAATATTATGATGAAAAAAGAAGAAAAAATAATCAAATACAAAATACAGATCTAGACAAATGTTATAGAGATGAAACTATCATTGAATTTTTGGAAAAAGATGGCAAGACAAGGGAAAGGGTGCCCTAGTCCAAAAATGTGTAATTTGAATATTTTAAAAGTCTAGATAACTGAGACAATGTGTATGGATTTCAAATTCTAAAGGTTCAAGTATGACATTAGATAGAATTTTGGAAATGTAAAATTCCCTGAATTGTTTATAATAAATACATGCATGTACATGAATTTAATGTTTTAAAGCATTTAAATGAACATAATAGGTTCAATTCACTTGATAAATGACTATTTCAAGAATGTAATATGATAACAAATTGAATCTACTTTTGAAATGCTGAAAAGATATTGCTTTAATTTTATGTAAGGAATAATAAATTGTAATTCTTTACACTTTCAATGTTTTAAACATATCATGAACACACTTTGAACAACACTTTTAAATATCCTATCATTCACTCAAATTTCAGAATAATAGCTATATAAACTCAAATTTTTGCAAATGTAAGAGACGCTAGGTTCACCAAAATGTGAGGTGGAAAATGGGATCTAAGGACAATAGCTAACCTAAATCATACATTCCATATTGAACATTTAGGGGACACAAAAATAACCAAGATAAACTATTAGGCTATTTCCCTCAAGGAAGAGCCTGAACAATTGGTCAAGGTTTTGGTCCTCCTTTTGTGCAATCGATGGATTAAGTGATGTGATGTGTGTGTTTGATAATGTGAACTAGGTAAAACAATACAAGAGAAAAAAACTATCACAAAATTTGTGAAACACAAAAAAAGTGCAAAAATAGAGAACAAAAAAGAAGAGTGTAGGAAAGATGGAACTTTACATTAAATTTTGAGATAGAAATGATTGGACAAGGGTGAGGGTGCCCCTATGTGGATATGGTGATTTTTAGAGTTTCAAAGTTTGTATAGGAGCATCATAGTCTGTAGGTTCTTCCCTATTGGAGTCAACTTCTGAAGCCTCAGTCTGCGAATAATCAATCTTGCCCTAATTTGATGAAAGAAGGTGTTTGGATGCTTGACCTATGGTTTGATGCTTTGAGGTCTTCAATATTCTTCAATCCATTTCAAACCTACAACTTGCAAGAAAGAAAAGAGAAGAAGGGTTATGTCGTATAGGGGCTTGCCTTAGTGAAACCCCATTTTGGCGTTTCCACCTCCACAAACAACTATGAATATGTTGATAAAGAGTGCTTACCCTAAGTTAAGTAGAGGCAAATTAATAAAAACAAATGACAAATCGCTATGTTGTAACTTATCACTTAGATCTACGTTCCTTGTTGGATTGAGGTCAGTTAACTCATCTCACACAAGGATAAATTAATAGTTTCTTGAATACCCTACAAAGGTTAGTGCTCATAACAATGACAAACATAAAACATGAAATATCTTACTATGCATAAGCATGGATTTGACAATGCATTGCAAACATGATCTTGACTGATAAAGTGTTGTAGAAATGTTGCTTATTCATCTCTTGAAATTACCTTGATTTCTTTTCAAGATGCTCAAAAGATATTCAAAATTGCTTAGACCTTCAAATGAAGGGAAAGACTTGCATTTATATGAGTTTCAATTGCTATAGCTATGACAGGTTGCCAATGGTGTGAGAGGGTAATTTAAATTTCTACAAAATTGCAAGTCCAATTGGTGTACAATATCATGAAAATTCTAACTTTTTTTCTTTTTAATTTTATTCATTTATCACATCTATGACCTCAAGTATCCAGACAATTACTTGGTAATATTAATAGCATTGTAAACAGTTACTTGGTACTATCAATGGCACTGTTAGAAGGGTTACTTAAGCGAGATATCTCTTTAGAAAGGAAATCTATATGTCGCTAAGAATTTAGAATATGGGGCAATACAGTCCTGTAACTCTACTACTAGAGTCTAGAAAATCCCCAGCCAAATCATCCAATTGTAAAATGGCATCCACATCATCCAAAATAAGTAGCACAATTTTTCCTTCCAAATGATCTCTGATCAAATATATGCCCTGATTAACATTGTGCACTTTCCATCATATTTATAATTTAGTTAAGATTTTATTTCTGCAAATTTTTTGTAAGGCCCATGACATGCAAAAGTGGCATGGAGATTAATACAAAGGAAGCAACATCAAAATCACCATAAAGTTGATTGTACACAGCCTTGGTAACTGTCGTCTTGCTTTAACCACCTCTTCCACTGAATTGAAATGAGAGCATTTCTGATGCTGTCCACTCCCACTGGATGTTTGGCAACTTCTAACAGCACTATGGCTTAATGTCTTAGACTTAATCATGTCATTCACATGACCTCTGTAGGTCAACAGAAATCACAAAACTACTATTTATTTATAGTTGCAAAAAATGTTGGAAAACAATAATCAAGTATAATAGGAAAGGAAAAATTTGTGAAGTAGAACTTTCATTTGTATACATTATGAATAAACTTCTGAATTAGTTACTGTTACAAATAATTTCTGTGAACATATCAAAAGCAATGAAATGGTGCATTTGTGAATTCACTTGCTTTCTTCTTTTATCCTTGCAATTAATTTACTATCTAATGCATTTTGGAAACATAAGAATCATTTGAACATCTAAAAAGAAGAATAACACAACAGCTGCAATGAATTCTATCAACCACTGACAGTGCATTGCTATTTGAAACAAATAACTTATTCATCGCTGTGAATAAGAAACCTTCCTTATTATGAGGAGCTCTAAATTGATCACCAAACATTGAGCATTCCAAACTCTAGATGCACACGAATTTTCAGAATCTCCTCTTGTCTGCGAGTGTTATAGAAATCACATTGTTAACACTTGTGTCCAATGACATGAAAATTGACTTCAGAGGTTACTCCGCAGTCATTGCATAGGATCCATACCTACTTAAAGGCAAACAATGAAGTGAATGGACTATTCTGATAGTGTTTTTTTTCTTAAGTGTATTGTAGGGGGCTTCAGGCAAATTTATTGTCAGCAATTTATTGTCGGAAAATTCATTGCCATGACAAGTTCACCTCAAGGAAAATTCAACACCACAGAAAATTAATGCGATGAATTTT
>VDFB02111374.1:5475-27928 GCA_007258455.2 Sequoia sempervirens | reverse complement strand
TTTAATGGTGAATGAACAATCTAAAAATTTTCAATGAACCTTTGAATATTGCACTAGTTTCATGAGACTGTTGGTTGTCCCTAGTTAAGTGGAACTCAGTTTTAGGAAGTCTTTCCACTGTACCAACCTCCACTGTTATTGTTCATCATTAGTTGCAGGTCTAGGAAACTTCTAACCCTTTTTCCCTTTTGCTATTTCTTTAAAATATGAAGTTAAAGAAAAGTTCCAACATCATTGTAAAGCCAAATTTGATGGCAGAGATGGAGTTTTAGCTTGTTGTTCTGAACTTGCAGCAACTGTTCACTCATTTCCAGAATTTATAAAACTCCATTTGCATACCCAATTCCCTCCATGCTTAATAAACCATAAATTCACTTTGTGATTACCAGAAAATCACATCAAAAATGAGTTGTTTTTGCAAGTCATGACCTGACACCTGAGAGACCTTGGGGTGATTTCTAAAAATTAGTTGCAAAAATTACCTTGCAAGAGAGACATTACACTTGTGCTTTATATGTGTTGAGAAGTGCAAAAACACCCATCAACACTTTTCTGTAACTTTCTCTCTCAAAAAATGATACTTGATTGTAATATTTTTTGTCCTTGAGTGCACTACTAGATTCTTTGAAATGTTTTATGGCATTGGTATTATCACAAAGAATAGAAATAGGCTCATAAAATTCAATATTCATAGTCTTTAGATTCTACTTCATCCATAATACCTGAGTGCAACATGATGCTGCAATAATGTATTGTGCTTTTGTTGTAGATAAAGAAAATGAGTTATGTTTCTTGCTCAACCAAGACACCAAACTATCACCAAGAAAGAATGATCCACCACTTGTGCTATTTCGGTCATCTATGATTCTTGCCCAATTTGCATTTGTGTATGCATTCAGAGTAAAATTTTCACTCTTTGGATACCATAGGCCAAAATCCATTGTAGCTTTCAAATGCTTGAATATTCTCTTTACTGCTTTGACATGAGTTTCCTTAGGTGCTACCTAAAATCTAGCAACCATTCTAACTGCTTGTTTTACATCTAGTCTAGATGTTGTCACATACAGTAAGCTACCAATCATAGATCTGTATAAGGTTTGGTCTATCAGAGTAGATTCATCATCTTTACTCAAATTGCATCCTATAACCATAGGTGTACCCACTAGTTTGTATTCTTCCATTTTGAACTTACTTAACATATCCTTTATGTACTTGTTCTAAGAAATGAATATGCCTTTGTCTGACTGTGAAATTTTCAACCCAAGAAAGAAAGATAATTCACCTAGCATTGATATTTCAAATTCATTTTATATTTCCTTTTGAAACTCCTTGCACATGTCATCACTACTACCACCAAAAATGATATCATCTACATAGACCACATTCTATTTTTATGTACAAATTACTATCTAAACTTCCTCTCTAGAACCCTTACTACTGAAAGTATCCATCCAACCTTGAATACCAAGATCTGGGAGCTTGTTTGAGTCCATACAAAGCCTTCTTCAATCTGCACACATAATCTAGATTATCATAACATTGAAACCCTTCCATTTGTTCAATATAGACCTCTTATTTTAGCTCTCCATTCAAAAATGCTGACTTAACATCCATTTGGTATATATTGAAGTTCATGAATGCTAAAAGAGCTAGAAACATCCTAATTGCTTCCAATCTTGCTACCAGAGTACATGTCTCTTCAAAATCTATGCCTTCAACCTGATCATGACCTTTACGTGCAAGTGTAGCCTTGTTCTAGATCACTTCACCTTCTTCATTCAGTTTGTTTCTTAGAAACCCACTTGGTTCCAATCACATTCTTGTCTTTAGGCCTTGGGACAAGTTACCAAGATTCATTTTTCTTTATTCGATTCAATTATTCCTCCATAGCTTCTATCCAACCTTTTTCTTTGACTACTTCTTTATAGGATAGGCCATATTTTTTATAGTAATTCAAAGTGTACTTTCTTATTTTCCTTCTCAAGTCTCTTCCAAGTCTAAACCCCACTATTTTTATCCCCTATAATCTGGTCTTCAAAGTTATTCTTCTTAACATACTTTGTTGGAGCTTTTGTAATAACCTCTGAATCTTCATCACTACTGGGGATTGGTTCTTCATCTTCTACTTCCAGAGTACCAATAGACTAAATTGTCTCATCAACTCTCACATTTGCACTTTCCACAATCCTCTTCAACCTTTTGTTATAACATCTATATGCTTTACTTCTCAAAGAATAACCAAGAAAAATACCTTCATTGGATCTGGAATCAAACTTACCTAGATTTTCTTCATCCCTTTTGATGTATCATTTACTTCCAAATATCCTCAAATATTTGATTGAATTCAATCTTCCTCTTCATAGCTCATATGGTGTTCTATCAATCTTTTCTTTGATCTAAGCTCTATTAAAAATATATAATATAGTCTAAACTGCTTCTCTCTAGTACATATCTGGTAGATTTTCTTAACTCAACATTGTTCTTGCCATCTGTTGTACAATCTAGTTCTTCCTTTGTGTAATTCCATTCTGTTGTATAGTTCTAGGAGCATAAAATTGCCTCTAGATCCCATGCTCTTCACAAAATTTTTCATACTTGTCAGAAGTGAATTCTCCACCTCTATATGATCTTAAAACCTTGATTATTCTTCTAGTTTCATTCTCTGCTAATGCCTTGAATGCCTAAAAATTTTCAAATTCCTCTTACTTCTCTTTTAGAAATGTAATCCAAGTGATCCTAGTGTAATCATTAATGAGCATCATGAAATACTTGTCTCCTTGCAGAATTTTGTGCTCATAGGTTTGCATAAATTTTTATGAACCAAATCTAATGATTTTGATTTAGAATACTCCTTATCAAGAAATATTCTCTTTGTCTATTTTCCTTCATGATATGGTTTGCAACTGGTAGACTGAGGCTTATTAATCTTTGGTATATCCTAAACCATTCCTCCTAAGCTAATCTTCACAGTGTCATCAAAATTTATATGTCCCAACCTTTTGTGCAAAAACCAACTTTCTTCTTTTTGAACAGTAAGACAATTTTGTCCATTTAGCTCACTGAGATGATATATGTCATTTTATTTCCTACTTCCTTCCACAATTAGTTCTCTAGTACTTGATTTTCTAATTTCACAACCTTCAACACTAAAGGATAGCTTATAACCTTTATCACACATTTGACCTACATTTAATAAATTATGTTTTAATCCTTCAACTTACAAAACATCATGAGTTTTTGTTCTACCACCATCAAGACTCAAGGTACCCTTACTGATTATTTTGGCAATAGAATTATTTCTGAGTTACAAAATCACCTTCAAAATTTCTTTAAATTCATGAACTTACTCTTATCTCAAGTCATTTGGCTTGAACATTTGTTATATATGATCCACATATTCCTTTCTTTCTGAGCATGTAGAGTAGTTTGAACGATCATTGAATTTTTTGAATTCTCCTCCAGAATCTCCTTCTAGACTTTTTTTGATTCATGATTCCTACTTTCTTATCTTTTCCTTCCACTTTATGGTAGAGGAGGAATCACAAAATTCCTTTTGCAATTCTTAGCAATGTGTCCAAAATTGTTGCATTTGTAGAAACAGACATTAAAATTGTACAGAGGTACAAATGCATTACTTTTGACAAAGTTATTTCTTCTTACTAGAAATTTTCTATAGTCCATAGCCTTATGACCAAATTTTTTGTAATTAAAATAATAACTAGAGAAAGGATAATTGAACCTGGTTTTGTATCCTTGTCTTCCATACCTTCTTCTCCTCTTTTGAGCTTGAATAAAGCCATCATTATGTGTCTTTCTTTCACTACTATAAATGATTCTTTAATACTTTGTACTTTTGAAACTAGTCATTCTAGACTTGCATTAGAAGCCTTCACATACTATTTTGTCACTTTGTTCTTTTGAAAACCAATTCTGGTTTTGACATGTGGAGATCTCCGGCTTCCAAATATTTGATCTAGAGTCTTAGTACTCTTTCCAAACTTCATCTACAACTGTTGATTCACTTTCTCAAGCTTTTTTCTTGTAGTCACAATTTCTGCTTCACACTCCTCATAGTCCTTGTCTCTTTATAGCAACTTTCTGCTCAAAACTTCTTCAATATTTTTTGCTTCTTCTATCTAGGTCTTAAGATCAATAATCATCTTATCTTCCTTATCTAGATCCTGAGATACGTTTTCTTTATCCTTCACTTCTATAATTCTCTTCTTCAGTATCTTAATGTCTTTTCCAACACATATCAATTCTTCCACAAGATCCACTTCATCTTCAATGCTTTTGAAATCCATTTTAGCATCTTCTTCAATAGTTTCAAAAGCCATGAAAACAACCTTTCCCTTTTCATCTTCGAATATATCTTCTTTTTCTTCATCAATAGAATAGTCTTCTTCCTCATTAGTGTAGAAACTCTTTTTTTTCTCGGACCTTTATTCCTTCTCTAAAATTATTTCTTTCCATAATTTTGCTCAACATTGTTAGAGTCCTTATGGGGACACTTAGCCATAAAATTTCCTACTTCACCACAATTAAAACACTTAAAAGGTAACTTATCTTTGTACTTACCAGAGCCTCTTTGTAGCTTTCTGAAAAAATTAGCTTCCTTTGGATTTGATCCAATATCAGAATCTTGATCAAATTGCTTCTTAGATACCCTACATGTTGCCTCTTTCCTTATAGAATTTTCACTTTCAAATCTCATTTCAAAAGCAGTTAGAATTCCATGCAATTCAGTCAACTTCAAAGCATCTAGATCCTTAGCTTCTTGAATTGCAGAGACTTTAGAATAAAACCTTTTAGGAAGCTCGATCTTATTACCATTTTCACAAAAACCATTTATTTCAATTCTTCTCCAATACCTCATATAGAGTTGACAACTTCAACAACTTAGAGTAGGAATGTGGCAATATTTCCATCTTCCTTCATCTTTAGGCTTTCAAAATGAGATCTATGAGTTTTCAACTTTGCCTCTTTGACTTTGTCATCACCTTCATAGATGGTCTACAATTTATCCCATATTTCCTTAACTATTTTGTATTGCATCACTTTCACAAATTCAAAGTTAGTCAAACCACATAAAATAAAATCCCTTGTCTTAGCATTAATTTCACAAGCCCTCTTTCCGGCCTAATTGTTAGGAGGGTTTTTAGGAATCTCATATCCATATATTACTAACATCAAGATATCAAGTCATAGAGCCATGAAGTAGGACTCCATCCTAACTTTCCAAAATGAAAAATTGGATCCATCAAACAATGGTGCTTTATTTCCAAAGAATCCTTCCTGAGCAACTAAGTGTGCCATCTCCCGGAACTACCTTAAATTTTATTTTTTTTGTTCAAAGGAACTTGGATCTGATACCAATTGAAGGGTACACAATCTATTGAGAGGGGGGTGAATCAAAAGATAAAATCTATTTAAAATTCTTAAATTTACCACAGTTATTAGAATATATTATTCTTCACTACTCACCTCAACATAAGTAACTAACCATGAAGCATGAATCTTCACTACTACTAAGCAACATCAAGAGAACACATATACACAAGAGAACACCAAATATACATGGAAACCCCAAATGGGAAAAACCACGATGAGAATAGCTGCTTGGATCTAATATCCAAGTCCAGCCTCACAAGGAAAAAATATAAAAGTGGATTTTACAATATGAAGTAGACACCAACCTACCAGAGATACCAATCCCCAAATGAAACAATAAATTAGGTAGAACACTAGTCCTACCAGAATATAGAGATAATGCTTATGGATCTTCTATATATCTCATATATTTTCCAGAGTTCCAACTAACACTCTTCCTCACTACATATGATCTTTTGATACTGATGCACACATTGAAATTCAATTCTCCCTTTTTTATTCACTATCTTCTCTTCAATTTACACCTGTGGCCAAATTTTCTTAACATCGGTGTAATTCTACTTGAAATGCTTCACACAATGCATCTGAACATTTGAGAAATATATACATGACATTACATTAACACATTTTTATGTCAGCCAAGGATCACAAATAGTCAAAAAGACATAAGGTGGACCTAAATTCAAAATACATGAAACATATAACAGGTTGGTCCAAAATCAAATTTTGTTGCCGCCAAAAGAACATGATATAGTGTGCTACCACAAGAACCTCAATTAGGTCATATCTTAACACATGTAAGATTTGAATTCTACACACTACTATCCATTACCGCACAAGCCTTGAACACCAACTAGTTGACAAATACACAGACACAAAGAACCTTTTGTGACTTCAATCTTTTTGCATGTTGAACATATCCTCCAAAAACTCTAGAATATGATAGAATGGGTGTAGGAATACTCTCCTTTTAAACCACAAAGACTATAATTTCTCTAGAAGGGAGACTTGAGAAACACCTAACCTGATAAATACCGAATTGAAACATTTTGGTACAATCTTCCGAACCACCATTGTTATAGTGAATAAATACATGCATTATATTGAAAGCATACAAGAATCACACCAAATTTTGGAAGAGAATCACTCAATAAAACTAATTAGTGATATGATTGATATGATAGTACAATTACCAACATAGATAGGTATGCAACCTATTGAACTTTTGACACACAACATGCTACCAGAAATATATATATATTTCTACAAATCTCTACAAATCAAAATGATAGTTCAAGTACTCCTACAATATTTTTCATCAATGACAACCTATGACATCAATATTTTTCATGAATGACAACCTATGACATTAATATTCTTCATCAATGACAACCTTTGACATCAAAGACAACTTATTTCCAACAAATTTCCTACCAACCAAAATAGAATTGAATCTATAAATCAAGCTTAATCAAAAGGAATCAAGTATCTTGTTCGCACAAAGTGGAAGTCCCCAATAGGAGGAGCGTAAATTTACCACTTTATAATAAATAATAGTAGTAAGCTTAACTTGAAGCTTAGTAGGCATATTAAGGAAGAAAATTTTACTCTTTGGAAGTCTGATAAGTTGACTAGATGCCTTCTCATAGCACCACAAAATATTTTTTATCTTCTTTTCTTCCTTAATTGAAGCTTTTTCCATGATAATTGTATCATAAAAAAAAATGATGGGAGCAAGGAGGACATAGAGATGAAGGAAAATCCCCTTTCACAAAGCTATCATTAACAATAGCTTGAATACATCTTCCTAGAGCTTCCACCATGATAATAAAAATAAAAGGGGAGACCAGATCTCCTTGTATAATCCCTTTGGAGTTTTTAAAGAAAGGAGAAAGAGGCCCATTATAGTAATTATTGATTTTGAGTGTGATTTTGTATAATTCCCATTCTTAGTGATGAGATCTTACCATTTGCAAATCATTTACATGTAATACCTTTAATTTTTTTTAATCTTAGAATGAAACTACGTGAACATCTCTTAAAACATCATCTCAATGGTCTTCAATTAGATTCCTAATATTATACCTACACTCCCTATAGGAATGGAAAATGTAGGGCTAGTCAAAAGGTAATCCCCAATAGTAACTTTTGTATTATGAAATTTCTATAGAAAAATAAATTAGTTTATATGTGTAGATGTTTTTTTTTCTGATGAAATTATGAGCATTTCTTAAATCATTCAATATTGTCACTCTATTTTTTAGCAATCCCACTACATTGAGTATTTTAAGGGGTATTAATACTTGATAGTTCATGGTAGGGTATTATTATTACAAACTCTTTCATTGCTTCCTTTATTGACACTTCTATCTATATATATTCTTATACATCTTCTATCACTCCTTGAATTTACAAAATTTGCTTCTCTACACACTTGTATCACTTACTATATTTATTGTCATGGATAAAACATAACCCTTTTGTCTTTTTTCTTCAATTCCTTGGGGTGTCAATCTAGTAGGTTGAAGGACAACTAGTGATAGGGTATGAGGATCTTTGATGCTACTAAATTCTTTTCTCTTGGTGGCCAAAAAAAATTCTTCTACCTTCCTTACCATAATAATTTATTGAGAGTTAGAATCTTGATTACATATTGTACATCAAGCTAGACTAATGATATCATTTTGATAAAACCAAATAAAATTAATAAATATTGAAATTTTTTATTTTTCAATTAAAGTAACATGTGATTAACCATTTAAATATTGTGGAGAGACATATAATCAACAATAGCAATGACAAGGTTTTTTCTCTAGAAAATGAATTTAAATCAATCAAAGACAACTTGGAACATGTGGTTTAGGTAAGTAAGTTCACTATTCAAAATAGTGTTGTAGGTATTAAAATATTGACTAAAAAACTCAAATATCTCCATGAAGGTCAAATTATGCAAGGGATTGAAAAATTTGGTAAAATGACCATGTTCGACCAAGCACCAGAACTTGAGCTAACAAGAAGAAATATTTGGAGGGAGAAAAAAAATATTTAATGGGATTTGTCAAATTATAGGAAGATTTATATTAGTAGGATATTGAAGCTACCAAATCATTGAAACATCTAGAGCTTATTCTTTCATGTTTATTTTTCCTTCTTTTTCTATTCTTGTTTTCTATTTTTGTTTTGAGTTTTTGTTTAGGTTCAATTTAAAAAACATTTTGTTGTTGTTTGGTTATTATTTTTCTATTATTTTCCTTTTTTAAATGGTTTTGGGGCCCCTTCAAAACCTATTTTACCTCTAAGAACAAATAATAGTAGTGTTTTATTGAAAAAGGGATCCTAGGTCTAATGCTTAGATCACTAACATAAAGAACATTAAGATGCAAATCAAAAAGAGAATAAGATTAACTTCTAACCTCAAAGGAAAGTCAAATGATCCTTGGATTTGATCCTTTAATGCATTGGTAATTTATTGGAATTAATTTGATTTTATTGATCTAACTAGACTATGATACATAATATGAAAATGTAACTTTTCTGTAACAGATAAACTATAAAACAAAATTTCAATAGAAAATCTAGAAAGAGCATAGCACAATGTGCTTGGTATGTAAATTTGAGCTAGATTTTGTTGTACAAGGCTGCCTAGGGCACCCTTTATGGAGTTAACTTTTCTTAGATTTGAAAAAGTGGTCCTGTAGCTCTCTGTTTTCCTTCTATTTCCTAATTTTGTGATCTCTATCTTTGGATTTGAACTTGTACAATTCTAGAAAAGAGACGGGGGTGGCTAGAGAGGAGTTCTCTTCAGTCAAACCCCTATTTTGGTATTTATACCTACATAAATAACCAATAAACTAATTGATAAAATGTGTGTGCTCCTAACATTAAGTGTGTCTAAGGTTGTGTATAAGAGTGAATCTGCACCCCATGTGCAAATCCCCTTTTTTCCTTTATCAACCTTAGAAAACCAAGTTAAGAGGCTTAATTCCACCTAAGCCCGCTACTTGCATCCCACTTGGTGCCTGTTTTGAGTGTCGGTGGAGGTGTTTCTGTTGGAGACACCCACACGGTGCGCAGCCGTTCGTGCAGTGCGCTTACGTCCCTGGCAGATTCCTACAGTTGAACCTACAAAGGCATTACTCTTCTCATTGGAGGTGAAGTTGTAATGCCCCCTTTGACCTACCAACCTGACTATGGCCATTTTCTTCCATTCTCTCTTCAAATTCATTCTTCCAACATGCATTCCAACTCTACACAACTCTTCACCACTTCAAGCTTCCATTCTGGCACTTTCAAGCTCTCAAGAAGCATACTAGCACCCCATTACAGTCAAAGCAACACTCCATCACTTTGGTAGAGAAAGTTTGGGACCACACCATTGCAACAGAGGCTTGAGTACTCTCATTTTCTCCCCCAAGAATCCTTGAGTGCTCTTGGTGGAGGTGGTAAGCTTCCCTCTCCTCTCCTCTACCACTTGGTTGAGTAGCATAACACTATTTTATAGTGCTTCTTTGCTCTTTACTATATCATTTCCCTTGTTGTCCATCAAGGTGGAAACACCTAACGGGGGTCTGACTGAGGAAGGACACTATACATCCACCCAAAATTTTCTCTCTTTCTATGTGTAGTTGTGTGTGCTTCTCGGAGGACCAGTTGGTGAATGAATTCCTTGGTGAAATCCTCCTTATTCTCTTCACTCTTGCATATTTTCTTTATAACATTAGAGAGTATTTCATTTACTTAATCACATCATTCTGGCCCTTTAGTTAATTAACTGGGTTAGATAGTTTTATTGGTTTGACCTTGCCTTCATCATTGTTTGGTCGTACGGATGACAACACACTTTTGAGATGCCAGTGTGTCATGCTAATGTCCAAAGACCGTGCTTCTATCCTCAGACAGAGAGCTTTCTGAGGTGTAGTGTTAGACCTAAAAACTAGCTCACCTAGCCTCTTCCTGTGTTTCAGGTCTGTATAGTAACTGAGAGGCCTCACGGTCTTCATTACTCTCATCTCGCATTCCCTTACATTACACTTAGCTAAGGTAAGTTAGGGTAGCCTCTCGCATCTTGACCCTTTGTGACCTAGGGTCTTGCACGTGGTGGTCCCCCTCTCTTACATTTTTGGTGAACCCAACATGAACCAACGTTCATTCATCTATTAGTGTTGAAGCTTCCCTTGGGTACTTTGTGATTGTTGTGCTCTTGAGTGTTGTGAAGGTTTATGAGCATCACAACCCAATCCACAACTTTTGGGTATATTGTTAGGAGAAGTATATGGCACCTCCTGATGGAAAGGATGAAGGTCTCTATTGGGTTGTCTATAGGCCTTTCGGTCCCACTATTTTGTAGCCAAGACAGAGTAGTTGTCAAGGAATGAGATGGGATTCGTTGATGAAACCGATCACATTCCCACTCCTCCTATGTCTCTTATGCCATCATCGATGGATGAGCATGAGGCCATTTAGATCCCTACAAAATATGTTTCCGCCCTTGCTAAAGGATTGGGTGACTTAGAAAAACCACTTGGAAAGAAATCCGAAGATGGCTAGAGTTGCTCGGGTTGTTAGTGAATTAAAACATGCGATGGGTAAAGATCAAACAGGTATAGAGCTTCTAAGTAGTCTCCTTGTTCTTACCGAAGTGTGTGCTCCTTCGAGCAACCCTATTTTTGCACAAGGAATCACTTTCAAAGAGCGTGAAGGACAGTTAGAGTATCAATTCCCCCATGTCCGCTTATATGGTCACTAAATTCTCTATCAGTATCCCTTTTTCCTCTGAACAACCTGAAACTATCAAAGTAAATAAGGTCCCTTTGGGCTTTAGCTTTAGCCCTTCTATCACCTCTAGTGGTGGAGGCTTTGGCAGGTTGAGTGGTGGGGAATTTGGTAGTGGCGGTGGATCCAACAACGAAGGTGGTGCTAGTGGAGGTGGCTCCAATGGAGGTCATGATGGTGGTTCTAGTGGAGGCCCTATTGGAAATGGTGGCTTTGGTAGTGGTTCCCGCTAAATTCACACTAGTGGTGGTTTTGAGGGTGGCCTCGGTGATGGATCCGGGGAGGTTCTCTAGCCTTCTATCTTCTAACAACCCTATTCTCGAATACTCTTTCAGAATATGGGTAAGATGCAGCTAGTTAACAAGCCTTCCCAAGCATCCGCCAACCTATCTTCTTAGCCCTTCTTTTGGCATATACAGCCTATTGTCACTTGTAATCTTGAACACTCCCTTCCCTCAGGGAATGTAGATTCCTAAATTTGAGAAGTTTGGTGGCAAGGGAGATATAGAAACACGTGTTTTCCTTTAACACCCTTTGCATGGACTTCTTCCATCATGATGCATTGATGGCTAAAATATTTCGCCAATCTCTCAAGGACACAACACTTGAATGGTATTGTTCCTTACCCAACAACTCCATCTTCTCATTCGATCAACTCATAAATCAATTCCTTAGACAATTCCAAGAAAACATCGGGCCAAATATGACCTTTTCGGATCTCATCCAATGTAAACAAGGAGATAATGAAAAATCAATCGACCATAGCACGCCATCACACTCACAACTTCATATCAGTCACCGATTTTGAAGTGCATAAGGTATCTAGGAACCTTTACAAAGGCCCTA
Source organism: Sequoia sempervirens (assembly GCA_007258455.2). Taxonomy (NCBI): domain Eukaryota; kingdom Viridiplantae; phylum Streptophyta; class Pinopsida; order Cupressales; family Cupressaceae; genus Sequoia; species Sequoia sempervirens. The sequence continues at coordinate 15,919 of VDFB02111374.1, read as the reverse complement.
GCAAGAGAATTTTTCCCTTATGAAGTACCCTTCTTTCGCACACTTGTGTGCAGCCTTACGAGAATACCAACAGACAGTTGTTCAGTTTGGGGGATTGTCCTCAAACTCTCGTTCTAAGGGGAAGTCTATTGTATCAATCTCTGGGAAAGGTAAAGCCATTGTGAATGTAGTAGCCGTTGTTGATGACAACAGCCTCAAACACAACTGAAAGTTCACAAAATTATCAGAATCTTATGCTTTCTTCTTACAGAAGCTATTGAAGGATAAGATCGTAACTTTTCTGACCCCTAAGCCTGTTAAAGAACCCTACCCTAGTTGGTATGATGGGAGCACTTATTTACAGTACCATCATGTTAATGGACATGATACCAAATGTTGTATGTAGTTGCATCATGAAATACAAGACCACATCGAGGATGACACCATTTGTCTCGATGGGAATAAGCAAAACACTCACAAATCAATGGTGAAGGCTAATAGTGAACTACAGATATACATGGACCCGTTTCCGTCACACTCTGCTAACACGATTATTGATCCCACTGATTCTATTTCCTAACCTGAGGCCTATGTCAATATGGTCATGATAACTTCCGCTGTTCCACCCACACCTGGTTCACCAGACATTACATTCACATCACAAGATCTACCCTTAAATAACAAGCCTTCGCCTCTCTACATTCCCGCTCATGTCAATGGTAACATTTTGACACGAGTCTTAATAGACCTCATGAGCTGTGTGAATGTTATCACTAAAGAAAAATTAGTATTAAATTCATTACAAAAGGAAAAAAATGAAGAAACAAAATCTACCATTCGTACGCACGATGGTATGAGTCTTAAACCCTATGGCTCGATAACATTGTTCATTTTGGTTGAACCCAAAACTGTTGACATGATTTTTGATGTTATCCTAGAATTGGATCTATTTAGGGTGAATCTAGGCATTCTTTGGCTAGCTTCCATGAATGGGATTTCCTTCGTTATTCACAAATGTTTAAAGTTTTCTCATGAAGGTGTCATGCACATAGTGCATGACACTAGATACCAGCCCTTGGTGTCCCGTGGTGGATACTCATTGGATCACTTTTGGCCATCCCTGGTTGGTCCGCTTCCTCCAAGAATAGACCTACTTTACAAGAACTATGTGAAGTATAAAACTAGGGAAAAAGGGGAGCCAAAATTGACCCTTCCCATGACAGAATAATCGGTCACCTCCTCTTCCCGAGAATAGAAGAAGAAGCCCACATTGACTACTCTCCCTTCCCCGAAAGGGGAGGAGAAGCCTATGTCAGCTCCCTCTCCTTCTCATAAAGGTAAAGAGAAGGCTACCTCCTCCCAGTCTGCCCCATCCTCTCCCCCTTCTTGGGAAGAGTATTGGATGAGTTGTCCTGGCAATTACCCACTTAGTTTGATGATCCCTCTTTGGCATAGGCCCAAGTTCATGATCGTGGACCTTCCTAATGAATACCCCAGACCGTGGTATTATTTATATGCTAGAAAGAAAGGTTCTTGTAGAGAATTCACTTCGTGGCCTCCTACTACCCCTGCTCCTAAGGCAATGAGTAGAAAGAGGCCTACTACTTAGGCTCTTGAGTCAACTCCTCTTGTCAATCCTCAGCCTATTCCTCCTACTCCCATGCAGGAACCTATCCCTCCGCTGGAAATAGCCATGGTGGATGTTCCCATGGTTGATCAGGAACCTTCTTTCCCTTCGCAAGTCACGGCCTCTAACTCCAAGAGCCGTAGAAACCGCCTTGCATGTGAACACAAGCACTGGCAAAAGGATCTCTTGGTTGAGTAGGCCACCTCGCAAAGGAAGGAGGAAGAAATGATCGCCCCTGCTTCAGGGCCTCCTACATCGTCTTCTTCCTCCCTTCCTTCTTCTTCTCTCCAGTCTGGTCCTATACTACTCCTGACTTCCATTGCGAGTACGAATGTGCCTAACCCTAAATGGGTACAGGTGTTCATTTCTCCCTCGGTGGAGTCACCTTTGTTGATGTTCATCTCAGATATCTAGCCTTTCTTGAAGCCCATGGATATGGTTAATACCTTGGTTGTATCCGATGCGGTTCTCTCCTCTTCTTCCTCTGCACCTCTGGCCTCGTCTGTGGGGAGTTCATCTCCTCCGACAAAATAAAATGGGATGGTCCTTCTAACAATGAAGGACGCAGAGGAGTCTACCTCATTCGCATGGCGACCTTGTGTTAACTTGTTAGCATGTCTGCGAGCTTCCACGAGGTTAGATCATCGGCTCACGTTGAGTCATTTGGCCGAGCTTAGCGAGAGAACCTTAGGCACGGCTAGATCACGTCACAGAGGGTAGACATGGCACCTATGGGGTGCATGTTTTAATCCATGGATGAATTTTGGCCAATGGGTGATCTTCACTAATTCAGCGACCAGCTCACAAAAGAGCTTTCGGTGGAGACCTCGAGGGCCCTCTTCCTTTTCCCTTGTTCGCGGGAGGCGGATGCCTTCCTCTTAACATCCCACCGGTAAACTCATCCTCCTTGAGGATTTAGATTGGGAAGTAGATGACCTCTTGGTTGATCAATGTTAGGAGGAGGCCCCTTTTCTTGATCTTATGTGTGTGTGCATGTACTTTGTGATGTGTTCCCCCATGCTCAAGCTATGTGTGCTTGGATGACCCTTGTCCCCCCTATTGGTGCTTGGATACAGGCATGATTTTTGTGTCATAAACCTTCTTCTATTTGTATCATCATTCTTCCATGTTTGTGCTTGATTTTTGATAAATTAGGGAGGATGAAAAGTGTAAGGCGCATTTAGGCTTCCCTTCCATGTTGACCCAATTTTTTATTTGTACTTTGTTTTCTATGCATTCTTCCTGATCTGGTTGGGGATTGATGATCTTTCACCTTGCATTGTGGTTACCTATTATTATGAGCTTGGACAAATCTGACCCCACTAAACTAGATTCTCCTATGCCCTTTGTTTCTCTTTTGCTTTCCCTTTATCTTTCTCTTTTCTTTACTTGAGTTTTCCCTCCTATGTGTGACAATGTTCTCTCTTTAACATCTCAGTTTTCAAAAAATGCATTCATTGTTAATGAATCTTTACTCAAAAATTCACACAAACTTTTCTTTGGAATCACATTCTCAACTTGGAACCCTAACAAAATGTGTTTCCTTCATCACAGGTTCATAAAGAAAGGACTCGAAGACCTTCCTTTAAAGTGGGAACAACTTTGACCTTCCGTGCATGGGGCATATCATCTTTTGAATTCCTTGATGAAGTGAACATCTTTCAAAAGGATTCCTTGATTATGGATAAGCTATAAGAAAGAAGATATCTACTTTCAAAGTATTGTCCCTTGAAAAGGACCCCTTCTTCTTCATGGCAGGTTCCCAAGGGACCCTTCTTTGAAAGCCTTAACCTTGAATGGATTCCTTTGCATCTAGCCTGGGGACAACTTGACTAGACTTGTTTCATTCTTCTTTTCATGTCTAGCTTGAGGGCAGCCCGACTAGACCCGTTTCATATCTTTGTGTCTAGCTTGGGGGTAGCCTGACTAGACCTTACCTTTCAATCAGTGCATCCCTTGAGTGGACCCCTCTCATTTTGAAGGGTACCTAAGGGACCCCTTTGAAAGACTTCCAAATCATCGACGGTTTGCATGACTATCTGCCTACTTGCCTATTTGGCTGCTTCTTGACTACAGTGAGTCGGCTTCCTTGGGGTTTCCTTCATGCCTAGAGTTTTTGGGATACCTTCCTTGTAGGTCTATAGTGTAAAGGCTCACTTCCATAGGGCTTCCTTCATGTGAGAGATCTTGAGGGTTTCCTCCTTATAGGTTAGTGGGCACGTAAGATGCTTTCCAACTTGATAGTTCCTAGCGGCTATGGAGTCCTTTACTCTGCACCTTTAGGTTCACCATATGTGGTCTACTTCCTTGATGGTTTAGGTATATGTTTCTAACCCTACACTCTTTCTTGATCTACTTTACCAAGCACTCATCAATATTTGTGCTTGCTAAAGTGGGGGAAAAATGTATAAGAGTGAATTTTCACCCCATGTGCAAATCCCCTTTTTTCTTTTATCCACCTTAGAAAACCAAGTTCAAAGGCTTAATTCCACCGAATCCCATTCCTTGCATCCCACTTGGCACCTATTTTGAGCATCGATGGGAGCCTTTCTATCGGGGATGCCTGTGCGGTGCGCAGACGTTCGCATGGCACACTTACGTCCCTGATAGATTCATGCAGCTGAACCTGCAGAGGCATTACTCTTCTCATTGGAGGTGAAGTTGTAATGCCCCCTTTGGTTGACCGACCTGAATATGGTCATTTTCTTCCATTCTCTCTTCAAATTCATTCTTCCAACATGCATTCCAACTCTACACAACTCTTCACCACTTTAGGCTTCCATTCTGGCACTTTCAAGCTCTCAAGAAGCATACTAGCACCCCATTGTAGTCAAAGCAACACTCCATCACTTCGGTAGAGAAATTTTGGGAGCACACCATTGTAGCAGAGGCTCGAGTACTCTCATTCTCTCCCCCAAGTAGCCTTGAATGCTCTTGGTGGAGGTGGTAAGCTTCCCTCTCCTCTCCTCTATCACTTCGTTGAGTAGCATAACACTGTTTTGTAGTGCTTATTTGCTCTTTACTATATCATTTCTTTGATCTCATTTCCTTGGTTGTCTGTGGAGATGGAAACACCTAAATGGGGGTCTAACTGAGGCAAACCCCTATACATCCACCTAACATTTTCTCTCTTTCTGTGTGTAGGTGTGTGTGCTTCTCGGAGGACCAACTGGAAAATGAATTCCTTGGTGAGATCCTCCTTATTCTCTTCACTCTTGCATATTTTCTTTATAACATTAGAGAGTATTTCATTTACTTAATCACATCATTCTGGCCCTTTAGTTAATCAACTGGGTTGTTAGCTAGTTTTATTGGTTTGACCTTTCCTTCATCGTTGTTTGAGAATTAGGTATGGATGATAACACACTTTTGAGATGCCGTGCCTTCTGGCGTCCAAAGACAGCGCTTCTATCCTCAAATAGAAACTACGAGGGCATAGTGTTAGACCTAAAAGCCATTTCGCCTAGCCTCTTCTATGTTTAGTCACCACAAAGTAATTATGAGAGCCTCCGCGGTCTCATTACTCTCATTTTTCATTCCTTACATTACACTTAGGCTGAGGTAGTTAGGGCAGCCTCTCGCGTCTTGACCCTCCATGACCTAGGGTCTTGCAGCTGTGGATCCCCCCTCTCTTACATGTTGTAATAAGCTAAAATGCATAAAATCCTACTCAAGTGTGTTAGAAAAGGACCCCTAAATGAAAATGATAAGATCAACCTAAGAGAAAGTAAAGTACCCTTAGGAAAATTTGAAACACAATGATACCTCACTTTGGGCAACAAGTAATATGAAGATTGAAGATGAGAAAACTTTGAAAACAAGACATTAGGTTGTAGAAAATGGCCAAGATCACTTTCCAAACCTAGATTCCATAATTTCCTTCTATTGGCATCAAAATCTAGTCATTGAATAAAACTTGATCAAATATGAAAATATCCTTGAAAACCTGCAAATTCAAATGTATTTTGGTAAAATGCAATTGTCTTAGTATTTTTTTTCTTATTCTTCTCATCCTCTCTTTCAAATGATGAAATGACTAGGTATTTATCTGCAATTAATCTAATTTTCCACAAATTAAATCTTGATAGCTGATACTTAGGATTTGAAATTCTAATAATAAATTGCCAACCTCAATGTATTAAAATTTGGGGCCAAATTAGGAGGACAAGGCTGCCAAGGGCGCACTTATCCAATCCCTATTTTTTGGGATGTGAAGTGTCAAGGGAAAAATATTAAATGTCTACTTTGATTTTGCACATTTTATTTCTCAATAAATTATTAAATGGGCCACATAATGCATAATTTAGTAAATTAGGGCATGATTAGGGAATTTCTAAATGCATTGGTGAGAAGGTTACTCAAGTTAGTTCCAAATAAAATATGAAATTATGCTTTCACCTAAAAGTTAGTACAATTTTCAATGCTACATTTTTCCCTCACTTTAGCGACAATATGACACATGCATATATAATATAAAGTACTGAAAGTGACTCATATCATAAAAGGATACTCAAAAGGATACTATAGATTATTTGTCAAATGAGAGAATGAAGCCCCTAGTGTAGTAATCTACAAAACCACAATGTTAGGAACCACATCCTGCAAAATCAAATCGTTGGAAATTCAAAGATAATCCTACACATGTAAACAAACATGTTAGTCAAAAAAATCTAAGGATAATGAAATTAGAAGGTAGATATATGCCCCTTGATTTTGCTTGCTATATGGAGGTGGAATGAGGGAAGTAATCTAACCACATTGAATTATTTAAGTTGTTGATGCAAATTCTTGTGATAGGTTCATGAAATATTAACACCGAGTATCAATAGGAATACAACATGAATGAGAACAAAACTAAAAATCCAACACAATAAACAACATCAAAATCTAAGTTCTCTATCTCTAGTTATGTTGATTTTAATGAAGTATGGTATGAAAAATGTACTACTAAATTTAATTATAAGTTATAGAAAAAATATTTTTTTGACATTCATTTTAACCTTTGTTGTTTGAAAGTTTAGAGAGCTTTACCATTCACCCTAGGAGAAAAAATATCACAGAGACAAGCATACCGACCCCCAAGGTTCAAGGTTCTATGAGAGAACACTGCATGAGGCATGGTGGCATAGGAGGTGAGTGATATTTTTACTTTCTTGTTAATTTCATTTATTATTTTATGATATTTTAAGGTTTTAAAAAAAATATGGCACCCTTTTCCATCTTTGGTGCCCTTGTCCTCTGAGGGCACCCTTGTCCAACATGGGTACCCTAGTCCTACATTGACACCCTTTTCCAACAATGGCACCCTTGACCAAGTTTAGGGTTTTAGCACGTAGAATTGATTGTTTGATGATTTTAATGCATTACTAATGATTATTTCTATTTTTCTTTGATAGAACCCACCACACATGCAAGAAAGACTTGGAGGATGTCTATTTTCACTACTTTAGGAGTAGGCTACATGATTTCTAGTCCACGAGTAGCAACACCTACACAACGTTAGTTTATATTGGGTTTATACCATGCCACCTATACAATACCATGATGCCATGCTTATAGCACTTGTAGAGTGATGGGATTTAGACACTAATACCTTCCATATTTTGATAGGAGAGATGGAAGTCATGCTTGAGAATGTGCATCACATACTTAGATTGCCTATGTGAGGTAGGACCATACACCATGACAATTTGCAGTCCCATTGAGATGTCTTAGATGATCATCATTATTGCACTGACTATTGCATAGATCATGAGAGAAAGAGCCATATTCTCTTGAGATGGTTGCTACATGCATGCACAAATGTGCCACTTATTCGATGGATTATGATCATTGTCGTTACTCTAGTCGTATTTCCCAATGGACAAGGCACACACCTTGATGGGGGCCTAGTACACATGATACGAGCAATGGAGAGGGATCAAACAATATTTTCCTAGGGACAGAGCATGATAGCTCACCTATATCATGATCTTGACTGTTATTTTTACCATGAGGCATATAGCATTATGATATGTACATTGCCTCAAGTGTGGAAATTCTAGAACATCACTTGTATGAGGTCAAAAAGATATCCCATGGAGGAACCATGTACATATCCATGAGTATTATGTTATATCCTTAGGAGATCCTAGTAGTATGGAGACCCACTATATTGTTAGGAAATAGTGCATTCAACCCATATACTTAATCCATTTCCTGCATAACCCCATGATCATGCATATAAGTAACCATAATGCATAGATCAAATAGACAAGCCACAAGAAAACACAACACATACCCTAGGAAAACCCTCAAGAGGGAAAAACCCAATGCTTAAAAGTATCCATAATCCATCATATTATTCAGCAATAAAATAATACAAGAGTTACAATGAATACCTCTGAAGCATGAAGCCTCTCCATGCATCCTCATGTGTCCAAGCATGAATCCACACATCCCATGCCATGCTTCACATATGCACTCCTCATAAATACTCAATAATGACAACCCACTAACCCACCCAACCTTAACCACTAAACATGTGCTTGATTTTATAGACTCAAGCTCACACAAATACAACCAAGTGGTAAGATAAAACCATGTGAACACAAAACCACTAATCCCTTATTGAATATTGGGTACTAAGTTTTCACTTTTTAAATATTTCCCCAATATTAAATTATTATCACATGTTTTCCACACATTAAACAATAATACAATGTTACAATACAACATAAAGTGGTCCCCAAATAATTACCTAGTGTGATTAACCACACCACCAAGGTGCATCACAATTAAATAATTATTTAAATATAGCATTGTAATATATCAAATTATACAATGGTGTACAACACCATATACCAACATATATAGGAGAGTCACCTTCGATCAATTAGATGATGATATCTTCTGGAGGCCATACAAGACTCTACACCAATGGTTAGGGCTACCACAATAGCCAACTAGGATGTAGCAGGATTGGTTATTTTTTGGGTATTATGATCATATTCTCATGAATTTCTACTATGATCAGGTTATGAGACAGTTTGGTCACCCTTAGGTAGAACCTATTGTTTGGCCTACATATTTGAGATTTGCATGCAACGGTACAAAGAAACAGGACATACCTTGTACCACCATTATGAATTTCGCTTTGAGTGACTTGAACGATAAGGTGTAAAATATGCATCATGCATCTGATGAGGACAATGCTAGTTTCACATTTGCATACAAGAGGTGGTGGAGTATCACTCATCTAGATCTTGTTTTCCCTACCGACCATCTTATAGGTGACCTAGGCCTTGGCGATGACATCGAGAGGATTGTGCAGATGGGGAGGATGAGGATGACAATAGAGATGTGAGGGAGGATGGTGATGATGATGAGGAGGAGGAAGAGGATTAGGAGCCAACAGTGTGAGATCTTGAGGAGTATGTGGAGGCTAGAGATTCCCCCAAGGAGAGAACCACATCTCATCCTTGTACATCATGAGCACATCCTACTACTTGAGAGACCATTGATCTAAAAGCATGGGGAGAGCAACCATGCATCTCCCACCATGCCCTTGTTGGCCTCCAATAATGATTTAATAACTAAGCCCTTACAACCATGATTCAAAGATTGGACATCTAACCTATATAGCTATTTCAATCATCATGAAGGTGCATTTAACTTTTCAACCTAGGGACGTGAACTTGAAATGGGTCAGCACAATATGTGCACTAGGAACCCAAAGTAGCCATTTTCACTCTACGGCTAAGAAAAACACAATGGTGAAAGTAAATTGCTTAGAAAGGAATACCATAATGCCAATGTAAATAGAAAACTACATCAAACTAAAATACATAACAGTAATGAAAATATGAGCAACAAACAGGGCACTACTCTGTCTGCTTTGGCTGCAAGAACAATTACAAAATGAAATTCTAGTGGCTGTAGGAACAGTCGGTGCTTGATTTCTAACTAGTTACTAAATAGCAAGCAATACTAAACTGGTACTAAGCTAAAAGGATGGATTACTCACCAAGTGGGACCTTGGATAAGTATCCTCTAAAACTAATGAGAACTCAAATGCTCAAACTAGAACTTTATTTTATTCATTGTAAATCGTGAGTACAAAAGAGTAATGTATCTGTATTATTGAAAACTTGAGAGTGCAAGTACAAAATCCAATCGTGCAACCCCTAAGGAAGGAGCATCAAATATTTATTTATACTATCAACTAGACAAGGTAGTCAACTCCGTGACTAGGAGGACACCATTTAGGGAAAATAGAGAAAGTGGAGTGGCGGTAATTACGCGTGCATGGAATCTAGTCAGACACGCAGGTCCAAACACAGATTTAGCACAACAGTAATGCTCGCGTCTACTCAATCATTAAATTCCACTACAAGGCAGTTACATTCAGCTACATGAGTAATCTTTTTTCATTGACCTCCTTTGACCTTGAGTGATTCCTTTGTTGGACATTACAGTGTGTGCCCAGCTAGCGATGTCTTCTTCAACTTAGCATCTTTAAATTAAATCTGCATGGCAATGTCAGTACTCACAATAATTGCATATCTATAACCACCTTAAGACATTCATTAACCACATGCAAAATCAATATAGATAATCCACATAATATGCCAATGTCATTAAAACTTGCAGAAATAGGATTAAGCCCAATGTCAATGGTTTGAGGGAAAAATTATGAAAATATCAACATTTAACATCAAAGTCCATGACAATTTCCAGCAAATAAACTATAGATTCTACCCAAAATTGGACCAAAAACTAGGCTTATCACCCCCAACCTCTCAAGGGATTCTACGCATGAGCACCATAGTGATATATTGGGATTTTGATTGGTGATTT
>VDFB02111373.1:0-97195 GCA_007258455.2 Sequoia sempervirens | reverse complement strand
TGGTTTGACTTGAGGGTCCCAATTTCTAGCCTCTTGTACTTGAATGAGTTTTTCGTCTAAAAGTTCTTTGAGGACTGATTCCAATGATTGTCCTAATGGCATGAATTTTCGTTTATTGGATGGTCGTTGGAATGATTGAGTTTTTGTTTCTCCACTATTTTGATTATTCCCTTGATCACTACTTTGTTTGACATTAAAACCATTGTTTTGTTTGTTTGTAGTGGTTGGCGTCAAGGTGAATACTGGTTTAGATGCATGTGTATCGATCATGGTATTAGTATTCTTGTTCTTTTTCCAAAATCTCGGCTTTTTGTTGTTGTTGTTAAAAGAATTGTTATTGTTTGAACCTTCAATGAAGTGTTTGATCGTTCCTCTTTTGATGAGAGCCTCTTCGATTTTGAGCCCTTTTTCGATAACTTGTTCAAATGTAGATGGACATTGTAAATCCAATCTGTAATTCATGTCATCCACTAAGTTATCAATGAACATCTCTATCTTCTCCTCTTCAGGAATAGATCTAGGATATTTAGCAAATAGCCTTCTCCATCATTGGAGAAAGGAAAGAAACTTTTCACCCTTTGCCTGTTTGGTGTTGTAGAGTTCTTTTAAGGTTACCCCATGTTGGATGTTGAATGAGAAGTGTGTTATGAACCTATTGATCAGTTCTTCAAAAGATTGGATCCCAGGTTCCAATTTAGAAAACCACTCCATGCAAGTGTTTCCTAAGCTTCTTGGAAATAATCGTAGTAAGAGTCCTCGTGTGCGAACTCTATGCTCATGGCTCGAAATTCCCGTATGTGATCAAATGGATCGGTTCTCCCATTGTATTTGTTGTATGTTGGGTACTCACAATACTGTGCAAATGGTATCATGTTAATGCTTGAGTCGAATGGATGAGGGAAAATGTCCTGTAAGGAATATCTTTTGTTGGCCCTTGTTGGATATTTTGGAACTGCAATTGTAATTGTTGGATTTGTTTCGTCAAAGCATCTATTTGATTTGGATTTTCTATACTAGTTGGGTTAGGTGTGGTTGTTTCCTTAAGTTGATTGACATCAAAGTCTTTAGGAAGCTTAGCACCTTTGTCAGCTAATAGTAGAAGATACTTTTCCATATCTTGCTCTAGCATCTTTTCCATAAATTTATGGAAATGAGGATCTTGTTGAACTTTCTCGATTTCTTCTGCAGTTATCTCTTTCTCTTGTGAATTAGTGAGAGGATCAGTGTTGCTATATCGTCCCCAAGGGTTTTCTTCAGCCATGGCCGCTATTCTTTCGTTTTCTTCTTGTTGTTGTCTTTGATAGGCTGCTCGTGTGAAAATAGGCATACAAACGTTAAAGTTTTACTCTAGACTTTGATCTTGGGTTGTTTGATTGGATAAGTGTCAAGGTTGTTGATTTAAAATCTGATTTGTCTTATCTAGTTTCGTGATGGAAGGATGATAAAATCCTTGATAGGGAAACTTTGACAGAAAATCTCAGATTTGGTGATAGTGACACTATGCGAGATGTTTCAAGATCTAGGTGTAACGGTAAGGCTTTCTTTTTGTGTGACTTAAGTGATCTGGACTGTGAAAAAAATGTTCTGGACTGATGAAAACCTTGTTATCGATATGGGAAAACTGACAAAATGTCCTACCAACTCTCTGTTTTTCTGACTTTATGGCGCGCTAAAACAGAGACACAAAGCGCTGAAACAGAGACCAGGCGCGCTATAACAGATACCCAAAGCGCTGAAACAGAGACTGGGTGCGCTGGAACAGATACCCTACGCGCTAAAATAGATGAGCTAAGCGCTGGAACAGATACCCGACACGCTAAAACATATGAGCTACGCGTTGGAACAAAGACTGGAAGCACTAAAACAAAACCTTAAGGTGTTTAAGACAGAAAAACTATCTTATTCTATGAAACTCACTTGGTCTGGTGTCGTATTGGATGGCTGGTTGTGGGATGTATTCTGGATGAATTCTTTGACTGTGGTTGTGGTGTTGCCTAAGAGCTCTTCTTTGATAAAATGCTTGTGAATCTAAGGGAGCTACAGCATAGTCATCCGTATAACCTCTAGAAAAATTGTGATACCTATGAATAAAAGTCCTGTGTTGGAGTAGAACTTTCCTACTTTGGTATAGAAATCGCTGCTTTCTTAAAAGTTGTTTGTATGCAAGTGTTTTCTTTGGTTTTCTGATTCGTTTGACAAGAGACTTCTTGACAAACTTGGTGGATACCCAATCTTGAATCATGAGAAATCCACTAGTGCTTTGATTTTGAGGATTTTCTTGTGATGATCTTATCTGAGTTTAATGAGAGAAAACACAACAAGCAAGAATAGAATGGTTATCTTTTTCTTTTCTTTTTTTAAATCCTAGAATCTAAACAGATAGTGTATGTTTTCAAGAATCAATGATTCTTCTTGATTTTCACTGGTTTGATAATAAGATAAAACACTTCAGATAGACTCACTCCTAGAGATAAAAGGTCATCGTTATATACTCGAATGGCCCACAGCTTGGAATTGCATCGACTCACACATCCATGTCACCCCCTAGAGGGTGCCCGTATTTTTGTCTTTTCCAGGTGCGTACTCAGAGTGACAGAAGTGGATACCGGATCCCCTGAGCAAACAGTCCTTGGCAATTATATGGTGAGTGCTTGAGGGTAGATTCTTCCCCGCCCCTGCACCGCCGAGTATTACAATGTTTAGAAACTAATAGGCGTGCTTCTATTTCTAGGTTCTTAAATAGGGTTTCCGTTCGGAGCGGCAAATGGATAAACTCCCTCGAAAGACCTCCCAATCTTTAGAACAAAGATTTTGGGGATGGTTATCCTGCGCACTTCCGTTGAAAGAGGGTTTCCCCAAATTCACATAAATTTTAAAGTGGGTTGGAATGCCATGGCTTTTGGTTGTCCCCACTCAGGTCGTTCCCGTAGGGTGAGTACTTTTTCCCACTACGGCAGGCCTGTCTAAAGGTTTTAAGAAAGCTTTAAAATGCGTAAAGTAATGGTGAGTCTGGTTTTTTGATGCACCCAGTTAAGGGGAGAGCATAAACCTATCACCCAATCACAGCAAAGATGTTGTTCTTTTTAAAACCCAAAAGACAAATGATTTACTCTATATGGAGATATTGCTCCATAATAAGCATGATGTTCAATTTTAAACCACAAAATAAATATGACGTTTCTATCCTAGGATTGATTAATTTTTATCCATTTCTATCCTAGGATTGATAAATTTTATCCATTTCTATCCTAGGATTGGTACATTTTAACCAAGAAAATAGACAGAAATAGAATCTGGCCGCGGACGCGTCGGATCCAGATAAAAGAAATGATTTCGAAGACAAGAAAGTGGCGCGCTGAAACAGTGACTCGGCGCGCTGAAATATAAACCCGGCGTGCTGGAACAGTGACGTGGCGCGCTGGAACAGTAACCCGGCGCACTGTAACAGGAACCCGGCGCGCTGAAACAGACCACTGGCGCGCTACAAAAACTCACGATTCGCGAAAACTTTCACGCCGATACCTGTAGGACACAATTTTCAAAATTTTAGCAAAATATGGGGTAAGGCCCCACGGTGGGCGCCAATCTGTAAGTGGTAGAATGAGGGAAACAATCTAAACAATGCATCTACGCTTCTAAATAAGATATTGCATCTAAAACTTAATGAATTTAAACGAATTTAAACTAAAAAGCTTCAGAAATCTATCCTATTACTCTCTAACTCTAAAGATTTCTTTAATCTACCTAGCTCTCAGATTTGTAAGCTAATTAAACTATTGAAATGACACTTAGAGAATGAGAAATGAACTAATTCTATTCCTATGTGATTAAATATGCAAATCCTATTGTAATGGCAGCCATGACTGCAAATGTTGGATGCTTGATTGCTGCTTGATGGATGCCTGGATGAGTGCTTGAATGCTTGATTGCTTGGATGCCTGATGCTTGATGCTTTGGAAACCTGCGGAGTAAGATTGCATAAGTTGGGATCCATTTCCTGTAGCCAAAGAGCTGTATTTATAGCTTTCACGGCAGCACAATTGCACAGGGATACGGGATAAGGGGCTGTGATTCAATCTGGAGAATTGAAAGGCATGGGATGAGAAGATGGAGCTGATCATGGAGGATTGTTCCTCCCCATGAAAACACCAGGCAAGAAGAGAGGGAGGATTGATGGAAGAAGATTGAGAGGACTTCCTGCAAGTTTTTCCTCAAGCTCTTCCCGTGAATGGAAGTTGCATTAATTATTTTAAAAAATCTAATTTTATTGGTGAGTGAATAGTGTAAATGATTTATGCATAAATTAAATATTTTTAGTTTATTTAATTTTAGCAAAGAGGAATAAATAATTTAATAAATCAAACCATAGGATTTGTTTATTAAATTAAAATATTTGAAAAGTGATAATTAAATAAAAGATTCTTAGAAATTCTTTATTTAATTAAGAAGAAATGTGATGAGGTAATTAAATAACACAAATTATTGAAGCCGTGGTATTTAATTTAAGATAGAATTAATAGATAAAGCAGAAGAAATATTATGATAATAATTAAATAAAACAAAGTACTTAATTTTGTTTATTTAATTAGGAGAGAAATAGAAGAATTAATAATGAACTTAATATAAATAAATATTTCTATTTATTTACTAAGTAGATGAATTTAAGATTAATTAATCAAATAAGTCAGACTTAATTAATTAGATTCTCCACTCATTTTTAGGTGTCTACAGAGTATAAACCATGTATTAGACATGTTACTCATTTATGGGGCATGTTGAGGCTAAATAGACCTTACCATTGGATCTAAAGGACCCAAAATACCTTATTTTGATATAAAATTATTAAATTTGGACTCAACTATTTTTGTGGAAAATATCTTTACTTAGGTGGTCATAAAACTCTCCTTATGTAGTTCATACAATTGCAAGTTTAAAACTTTTCAATAAAAATATTTTTGGCCCATTGCCACAATAGTAGGTGTGGCTAGGTAGAAACACCATCAATTTAGCCACAACAACCCTATTGACCCCACCACCTCCTCTAGCCCTACCACTAGAGACAAAACTAGTAGTGCCACCATCTCTTTACCCCTTTGGGCCAAATACTACCCAATTGTTTGAGTAGTGGTTTCCTCCCTATACCTAGTAGTTTTATACTTGAAATTGGTAGTTCTAGAATACAAAGGTAGTTTTAAATGATTTTAAGATTGTTTTCTAATCATGGTGACTCTAGGAAATTTTAGTTTTTTGATGGGTGACATCATTAGAACATTATGTTGACATAAAGATTTTTCTCCCCCAACTCTATCCCATCTCCAATGTAGTTTTATTTTTTGTAGTCCAACTTCAAGAAGCCTATTATTAGTTGTACAAAGGTATTTTTTAGTGTATTTTTATTTGGGGTAAAATTACGTGCTCTTCATAGTGGTGTGAATTGTTTTTTATTTTAAACTTTATTTTTCCATAAATTAAGGCTTATTATAAATTGTGTTATATAGTTCTCATTTTAAGACTTTCTAAGGGTCGTATCTAGTGCATAGAAACTCCTTTTTGGGTCCTACTTTTTTATAGTATGTACTTTTCTATGTATTTTGCATTATTTATCTCTATTTGATTTTATATTGTACTTGAGATGTAGTTTCAGTATTTGGCCACTTTAGGCCGTGTAAGACAAAAAATGTCTATTTGTATTATAAATTGCACTAATCAACACTTTTTGAAAACCCTACTTTCATTTGAATATGGTTAATAGTCCTATCTAACGTCATTTGAATAGTTTAGAAAGAAAGAGACAATAGAATTTATAGAACTAACTTCTATTTGAGGGAACAAGTAATTTTAAAAATTGAGGGAGCTATATCTAAATTGGTGATGTCCAATGTAATATAATTCTCAAATAAAATTCACTTCTCTTCTTGGGATTTGAAAATACTCAAGAAATGAAGCCTAATCAAGATTCCTCTTGTTCAAGGATCAATGAGTGCAAAAAGTGACCAAGTTTATAGAACTCAAATCAAGTGGATTCAACCTCTTATAAAATTTATAAAATTGAACTTTGAATGAGCCTTTTGGTGAAACCTAAGACTTTGATATGAAGGTTGCATTTTGAAGGCTCTAGTGGCAAGATTCATATGGATGCTTCAAAAAAATTCTAAAATGGTACAAATAACAAAGTTGAGGATTAATCTCTAGGCATGGGACTAAGCATTATTATTGACATGAAGGTTTTGAATATAATAATTGAAGTGGATTCCATGTGCATCATATATTTTTTGAAAAGGGTCATTCAAATAATTAAAATTTAAGTAATTTATAATTCAAAGAGCATGAGAATTTATCAAGTCTTTCTCCAAGTTCATTATTTGTCACTAGTATAAGGAATACAATATTTTTTTTGACATTTTGGCTAACCTAGATATTGATAGTAATTTCTTTCCATTGGAAAATTCCTCCTAGTTGGCATGATAAGATGTCTACCTAGCCAAGTTTGTTTATAATGAATTGAAGGGAATTTAGGACTCCCATCAAAATAGTGGGACATCACATGTGATTCTCAATGGATTATGAATATATGAAACAAACGCTACCACATAGACACAATTCAACACATGCATATGAATTTATTGCCTTTCCCTACCAACAATGGAGTTTATGGCTATACATGGAATCTAAATTTTTAACTATTATTTTCTCACATTGGCTCCTTGGTACATTTTTATCTTATCATTGTGGGTGTGGTATTTCATAAATATGAGAAAAGATGATTGATGAATGCTATGGTGTGCATTCATATTATCTCTTACATTTCTGGGAAGGATGGTTATCGTTGTTACACACCCTTTGAATTTATGGTTATTTATGGAAAAATATTTTCATGGTAAGTTGAAGGCTATATGAAGTGTGGCTTATATTCATCTCAGTGCAATGTGCCTTGTGTTTTGGGTGTCTTCTTTCTATGATTATTTGCACAAATTTAACTCCATGCAAACAAAATAAATTGTAGAGTTTATTTGGAGAGGAAAATGGGAACCCAAAGAAATAAATGGATATAATATAGATAAACTAATCAAGGTTAACATAGACCCCCTTCATGGAAAAATTTGTTAGAGAGGTGGTTGAATAACATATTTAATGGATTTAAAGTCACGAGGAAAGGTTAACATCCCTGGAAATTGTTGTTCAAAGGATCAATGAGGAGTGGATTGTGAGTATGGAGGAAAGAATTAGAAAAAATAGTAATGATTTGCAGACTGTTGTTTAAATTAGTAATCTGTCTCTGAAAACTAGTGCTAAGGGCTTGTTAGTTTTAAATGATAAAGCTATTAAGTGGATTGGTAAGTCTTTGGATTTGGGCAAACATGAGGTGGCCATTGCTAAGGTTAACCACATGAACTTAGAGGATAAGATTAAGGATAATGGTCCAGGTGAGGAGAAGAATTTGGAGGCTAGTCCTTGCCTATGAATGAGGAGCAAGACCAAGAAAAGGACAACCATCATGTTTAAGGATCTTCAGGATGTCGTCAAGATGCATGAGAGGGTCATCACTGAAAATATGGACTCAACCAATGTTCTTGATAAAATATTGTAGTGTTTTGTTGTTTTTTGTTGTTCAACCTTGTTGATGTTTTGTTGTAGGGTTGCTGACGGGTTCTTTGGCTTTATCTTTTGTCAGCATTTTGAATTTTGTGGGCTGCGAGTCTTATTGGTTCTTTCTCTTTAGCAGCTTTTCTCTATTGTAAAGGGTTTAAGGGCCCCTTCAAAACATGCTTTTCCTAATCAAAAACATATTTAATGATTTTTTTGGAAAATCATCTATTCAACACTATTATGTCTATTTTTTTGTCAAATCTTATGGACCTACTAAGAGATAAAGTGATTATGTGAGAGCTTCAATAGGTTTGTGTTCATAGGCTCCTAATTCCCTAGAACAAGTTGAACGAAATCTTAGATAAATATAGTTAGGATAAGGGACAAGTAGACATGGGTGAAAATTTCTTGCTAGAGATCTTGGCCCCTTTTAAAGTATCAAATTATATTTTATCTACTACCAGATTAATTCCTTGGTGAAATTTCATAGATCCTTGTTCAAACATGACAAAGATCTTTGTGGTTTATTTCTATCAAAAGCTATGAATATTGTTAGCTTAGTATCTTTCCTCATGAGAAATGCCACAATGCTCCAAAGATGCATTTTTATTTAAGTAAATCCTTAGGTGATAATGATTGAAGATTGCTCTGATATGGGTTCAAATGATACTAATTAAGTCCCAGGCTAGTCATAATCTCTTCATGGTGTTGTCTCACTACCATAGTTGCTCTTCATTTCTATAAGGTATTATCTTCATGTCTATATTAAGAAAGAAGTTTACTATTGGGTGTATGTTTTTTATTTTTCTATGATTTGATATGAGGTTTTTGACCTTGACACCCCTTTCTTTGTGCTCATACATTTAAGTGTTGTTCAAATTTACTCCTTTTTTAATCACTCTAGTTTGTGAAATCATCTTTTGAAATCTCAATTGTGATTTTCCTTCCCAAAAATTCATGTTTGAGCATCCCTATCATATATATTTATCTCAATTATTAATATTAAAAATATAATAATCTTAAATTATATTTTAAAAAAAACTTTAAATAATTATAAAATAAAAAATTTATTTTCAATTGCATAAACCAATAAATTAATTTTATATATATATCATTTATTATTTTATTTTCTACATAGAAAAAATTATAAACGAACCAATTACTTATAATACCATATACAATGAACCTACAACCTATCAATTTTGCTACCTAATCTATATAAAACTATTTAATTTACAGATTCTTTTTCGAGTGCAAACCGTAGGTTCGTGTTTGTGGATAACGCTTGTTTATTGTTTTTCCAATGTTTTTAATTAACGATAAAATTCAAATTGACTACTTATATCTTGTTTTAAGCACTTGTTGTATATTTATGGACATTTAGGGCTGTTTGGGACCCACCAACATTGTTTTCTTATCTCAATGTGGAAGGTGTTAGGGATCTTTCTTAATTGCAACTTGTCTATTTTACTATAAATTGCATTTCACTTAGATTGAATCCGTTTTCTCTATAATATTGAAAAGGAGAGAAGGTTATTAATATTAAGTTTCTTAAAGAAATATAATATAATGATCCCAAAAATTATCTTAAATATATTTTATTTTGTATATAGATGTTAATTTTATTTGTAAATTATTTATTCTATTTTATCTATATTATAAATAAATAAAAGTTTTAAATAGAATGAAAAAAATAAACATAGGTCTAAAATTAATATGGTTACAATACATTTGTTTTAATTTTTTAAGTAACTTTTAATTTTAATTTTTTTTATGTTATTTTTTTTTAGTATGTTGTATTATAATTTTTATGGGCGTGATTATAATATGACGTTTTATGTCTTGATGAAATAAAACTATTATGTAGATATCTTTAATACATCTATCTAAAAAAATATCAAGATATTGTAGTGAATTATTTTATTTACTTAAGACTAGTTCACTTTTACTTTATAATTATTTAAGAATGATTTTATTTTTAAATTATGTCAATGGTATTTCAATTTTTATTTACATATTATGACACTCTATACCTTGTTGTTACTATATACCTATATGAAAATCATTTCGATATTTGAAAAAAAGATTTCATTTCTTTGTAATTTATAAAACCAAGATGATGTTAATGTAAAAATAATTGAATTGTATTTGATTAATTATATGGAGAGACATTGTTAGTTATATGAAGGGTAGAAGTGAAAGTCCATGCACATAAAAACTTTATCTTGTTAATTAGACTTTTCACACATCACCCATTTTTCATTTTAATGAGTGGATAAAAATAATAAGATTTGTTAATTGAATGATTTACATGAATAAAATATATGACTCGCCAATGAGAAAATAGAATAAATATTTATATTTTATGTTTTTTAAAGTTTCCATCTATACACTATATTGATAGACAAGTCATCAATGCTATGAAGACAAGGATCAATTTCAAATAGCATATAGAGGCAAGGATCAATTTCTAATAACATATGGAGGTAAGGATCAATTTCTAATAGAATATTGTTTGATTGTTTTACTATTGTGAATTCATTGAACCACCTCTCACATCATTCTAGCTACGTTTCATAGTGTATTGAAGAAATAATTTTTTAAATAACATATATAATATTAATTATATTATAATTTACAATATTTATAAATAAAAATAAATTAACAAATAAAAAATTAAAATAATAAATATTTATCTTTCACTTTTTTATAATAAAAATTATCTTAAGATAAACTCAACAATTTCTATTAAATAAATAAAACAATTTTCACAAAATAACAAAACAATTCTTATAAATAAATCTAAATATAGATTAACAACTTTAAATATCTATCTATGTATTTAATTGAAAGATTAAATTTACTCATTCCATGTGATGATGTGTGATAAAATATTAGAGTAGGACCTCAAGTCACACTATGACCGTCACTTTAATTTTATTATATTTTAAAATTTCAATATTAATAATCATAAAAAATTCGCAACTATTAAGAGCATCAAATAACAACCGTTTTAGAGATTCATAAACAAGAACGTTGATTTGAAAGCAATAAAAAAATCACAAATTGGAAAGCAAGTCACACAAGTAATATGTAGATGGATACACTTAATAGATATCTATCATTTAAAAAAATAAATAAATGACGAGGATGGCTGTATTTTGTTTTGGAAATAATGATAATGAAATATGGTTGGTATTGTATTATAAAATTATATGTCATAAGAATATAATTAATGTTTTTGATTTAAAAGATGTTGTGGGTTCTAAATAATCTTAGAATTTATTGTGATTCATATTTAAATGTGTAGAACTCAAATATAAGTGTTGAAATCTTAATATGATGTGTGAGAGTAACTTTGCCACACAAAACTAAATTGACAAAATGTGTGTAAATATATGTTTGCATTTTCCTTCATTGCATCTAAAGCTCTTAAGTCCACCTAATGTTTGCAATCACATTAGGGGAGATTTTTCGGATCACTAGAGTCAAGTTCTCTTAGGTCAACCCCCTATATGGACTAGCTTTACAATTTTGCGTGAATAATCATAGACATGTACGGTTGTATAAATGACCTATTTGATTTTGTTGTATTTTATTTCTTTTTTAAGCTCCAAATCTAAAATATTTTAAAAGTGATTATTCTATGTTCAACCATGTAATTTGTGTTGCACATTGAATGTCTTTAAATACCAAAGCATAGCAATAAGTATGCTCCTAATGGCTAGTAGGAGAAGGTGAGAGTTTTAGAATTTTAATTCTAAATTAAGGTTGTATCTCACAAATATTATGATTGAGCTAGGTTTGATCCCAAGTGTTGTGGAAATGAATCTTTGGTTAAATTGTCAACTTCAAAGTGTGAACCAAATATATGGAAATGTGTTCAAATATGGGTGCAATAAATGGTTAATACATGATGAATACATGGGGATGTGTGTAAATTAAAGGCAATAAGGATAGATAGGGATTGAGGTATGAGCTAAAATTAGCAAAAGAGGGTACCACATGTCAATATGTAATTATATTAAGACATCCCATTAATATGATCCCAAAACTAGGGCGAGGGTCCTGGCTCGATTAGCTAAAGCATCCTATTGCAGGCAAGAGGTCATGAGGAGCAATCTCCCCCATGTCCCCATGGTTTTGGAGGGTGTGTCATGCCAACATCACCGGTCACGTGAAATAAGTTTACCAAGTGCATTGTAGTTTATAGGGGGCTACCTAATTCTTGTAGTCTAAAAAAAAGGGCCCAAAACTAAATAGGAATGGGCATGCATGTGCAAATTTCACCATTACACTTTGCCCCTACTTTGTGTTGCATGTAAATCTAGCATGAGGATGTATTTCAAAATATATGGACACTCTTCTAGCCAATGTGAAAAGTAAATATTCCAACACTTTTAAAGTTCATATATGTTCCATGTGAAGTAATGGACCATTCTTAGACCTCATGTTCTCCTAAGCACCAGTTCTCCTTGGAAACTTAAGAGAAAAACGAAATATATGCAACAAGTATGCTCTATCACATAGTCAAAATAAGCATACAAATGCTAGTTTTATCTATCTATGAAAATGAGAAGTATAGAGAGAGAAAGAGAAGGGATATAAATTATACAAAAATAATCCCCTCGATGCAATAATATGACATGATATGTAAAAATGACCATGCAACTGCACTCAGTGTGGAAACATATGATATGACATGTTTAATATACCTATGCAAATCCATTCAAAGGTTGATCAAATTTTGAATGTAACTCTGATGTAGCTATTTACAATGTAAATAATGTATATAGGCTATACCTTTTGCATAGGTATATATATATATATATACACCTATGCAAATCCATTCAATATTGTAAAATATAGCGTGGAGATATTTGATACAATCATGTAACTCTGCTCAATGTGAAAAAAATGTGATATGACACATTTGATAAGTCATATGATTCCATTTAATGTGGAAAATGTGGTATAACTTTGATCAATGTGGATGTGTAATAAAATCAAGATCCATCTAAGAATGGTGGTGAGTCTACATGTAGCACAAGTCACTACTTAAAATCTCAACCATGAAAGCATTAAAAATAGTATGTATTCCCCCTCTAATTGGTTGCATCAAACATGTTGGTTCCTAAAATTGTAACCACCAATTCTAAGGGATGAACCACAATACCTCGACCTAGGGATCAAGTGGATCACAAAGAGACAAACCTATGATAAAATTGAGGATAATTAAAGATGAATTGAAAAAAGTGAGATTACTCTTCTACTCTTTGAGATCTACCAAGTTTGGGAGGGTGTTAATATAGACCTTTGTAGGATTAATGTAAAATAACTAGCCACATGGATTTTATCCAAACCCTATACATAAAGACACTCCTAATATGAGTTATCAAGTTGCATGTATCTATACTAGTTTACTTGATTTGTAGACATCAAATATCTCAACAAGATAGATTTGACTATTAGAATAAATGATGCAAATAAATTTATATCCCAAAGGTAAAATCACTCATAATTTCCTACTTCATCGCTAAATTAGAAATGACACAAATTATATGGTCACAAGGGATATGGTAAATATTTGTAATAATAAATGCATGCATGCAAGAAAATATAATTTACAAGGACATTGAGTAGATAGTTTTCCATTTGATAGTGACTAGTTTCTAATCTTAAAATAGTAGTGACCAATGCCTAACCTTACAATAATAGCACGACTAGTTTCAAACCTTATAATAAGGTTAAGAAAATGTGTTAACCAAAACAATCACTAAACCAATTCATAGTTCCAAATAGATATGCAATTAACTAGGGCTTTGTCTTGCAAGGAATATGTTCTCATTTTCCTTCCTACCCCTAGTGATTCACTTCATTCTTAGTAATCCATTTTAGTTTAAATATCCAATATATTTAAAAAAAAAATTCTCAACCTTGCATCCTCATATTCTATATTTAATTATTTATTGTATTTATCTATTATTTTTTCATGTGGGAAAGAGGGTATCGTAACTTGAGGTGGCACTTTTGGCCATGTGTTAGATACTTTGTAATGTGTACATACAAATCTATGAGATAATATAATATCATTGGCATTGTAATATGTGGAGGTTACTTTTGATATATTATATGACACATGTAAGAACATGGTTATAAGGAGCTACATGGTAGACTTGAATTTTGACCAACTCTATGATGCATGTTTTTTATTAAGTAAGCAGGGTTAGGGCCTTGATCCCGTACAAAGAAGGACAACAAAACATATTGGAGCAAAAAGCAACCAATCAAGAACAACTAAGAACCATAGAAATAACACACAGGATACAGACTCGGAGATACTTACATTTTTATCATACTCAGCATAATCATAAACAAACTATCAACATTGACAAAACACCACAATAGAATAGCAATTAGCCCAATCCACAGTCATTTCCAAAAATTAACCTTACTAGACAAGCCATTAACACATTCCCCATTATCGAACCACGAAACAAACCAGACATAAATTTCATAGCTAACAAAAACTAGATAATAAGATATAACAGAGAGCGAAGAGTTAAAGTTTCAGGCCAAAAAGAGCCAATAACAAACTTAACAACCATATGTAGAATATAGTAGTTTTTAAACAAAAAAGATAAAAAAGAGGCACAAATTCCTAATAAGAAAATCTCTAGGTAGAAACATAAAACAAAATTAAGTTTCATCAATGAAGCTCCATTTCTCCTAAAGATCTTCCACCACTTTCACCAAGTTGTCCTTGAGTTCCATCGCCTCAGGCCGATTCACTTCATTCCTTTTCCTTTTTTCCTTTGTTGTTTTTGAATTTTTCCTTGTCCAAAAATGGTTCCCATAACTGCCCTTTTGATTAGGTCATCCATAATAGGTTGCACATGTTCTTGATAGCATCTTCCATCATTTGTATCCTCTGAGAACTATTGGCTTCCTCCATTTTTTTTCAATTTTCTCCATCTTCACAATAAGAATTTCAATTTTATTATTCACATTTTTATTGTCTTTCTCCTTCAAGTTCTCCTGATCGTGAAAGGTGTGAATGTGGGTTTCTAAACCTTCCATTTACATAGGGCTAACATTGGTAGTCTCTTTCCCTTCTTTTCAAGAATCAAAACCTTCACCCACACCGATATCCGCTTCCTGCTCATTATTTTCTTCTTCCATATCTTGGCTATCTTCTTCTCTTTCTTTGGAATTAGAAAATTCCTCTTCCTCAGAAAATTTAGTATCCCCTAGACTATCAAGAATGTATTTTTCCTCTAAAGAATCCTCTTTCTCCACCACCACCACCACCACCACCTTTTTTCCTTTTTTATCACCCTCCTTAGAAGAGACCCTATTCTCCCTTTCACCATTTTTTTTACCCTTTTTACCAGCCTCTAACCCTTTAAAAGCAACAATAGCCAAGTGAGTCGACCTTCTACCACCAGGGGGCATCAAGCCACTATCATGGCTATTATCCTTGTCATCTAAGATAGTGATAGTGGGACTTCTTGGGCTATGTTCCTTTATCACCATCTTTCTGCATTTAATTAAGCTAGAAGAGAGGGGTGAATATTTACGTTTTTCCAGAGTGATTCTTAATAGCTCATCCCTAGAGGGTTCATCTATCACGGGGGAGGGGACTTGTTCTTTTTCGACTTAGTCTCTTTTTAGTGGAGTGAGCTTTCAGGGGACTCTATGATGCATGTTATGACATGTCCAAAGAAAAATTTGAATGGAGACAATGGATCCAATTTAAGGAGTACCCAAGTTGGTGAGTTGGCTATGATGGTTATGACAACATAAGAAAATAATCTATTATTAGCATGCTAACTCATCATGTGAGTTGGGTGTTGAAACTTATCATCGAGATTTGCATGCCATTTTGGGAGTTGTTTTTTCCTACATTTTATAGTTTTTTATTTGTGATTTTATATTTGTATCTTGTATATATTGGTTCCTAGGATGGAGATGTCGTATGATGTAATTTTACTAGGGATTATGCTACCAAAATTTCTTTATAGTTATGTTGGTTGTTACCTTGTGAAGGATTGAGCTTGTTTATATATTGTAATTGGCTCAAGATTTGGATTGGAATTAGGCATACACTGGCTCAAAATATGGGGCTTGAGTCTTCTCTTGAAATATTTTTCCCATGATAAATATGGTGTCCTTGTGGTATAATATTTTGTGTATATTTTCCTTTGAAATTGATAAATCTTATTTTTCATGCACTTATCTCCTTAATTATTAGTGTATGAAATGTTTCTACTATTAGCTTCCTTTAATTTGGTGTTTAGGAATTTTTTTGGACTAATGTTTTTTTAGTGGAATCCATGTGCATAAGATCTTTATTTTCAAGGAAATCGATAAGAACATCATGGTTGGAGATGAAATGGTTAATGACACAAACTTAAAGCTATAGAAGCTCAAGATGGAGAATTTTTCAATAGACAAAGATCTATGGTTATCAATCTCTTGAAGTAAACTTGTAGGTATGAAGGACACATACTAGGTTGTGTTAGATTGAAAATCTAGAACCCTAATTCAAATTTATTTGTAAGCTTCAGTGGTCTTGAATGTTGTGAAATAACCAACATTTATTACCCTTTGGGAAAAGTTAAGAAGGTTATATCACACTAAATACTTGATGAACAAGAATTTTCTATAGTGTGAGATATATAATTTGAGGATGGGTGATGGAGACTAAAATTTGGAGTACTTGAATTCATTTAACACCATTGGAAGCTAGTGACAATTTGTTGGTGTGAACATGGAAGAAGAAGGTCAATACATGGTCTTATTATTTTCTTTTCTAGACTCATGTGATTGTTTAGTGATAGATATTGGAAGCACTAATTATTTTTTTTCCTTTATGAGGTGGTTTCTTTACTTCTCTCAAAGTAAATGAGGTCAAGGCTTCCAAATCCACCAAAAAATAATTGGTTATTCATGGATGGTTAAAGGAAAAAGAAGAGAAAAAGAAAAGAGAATATCTAAGTCTCCTAATAAATCTAAGGTAAAATGTTGGAATTATGGTAAAAGAGGCCATATCAAGAAGGACTACAAGGACAAGAAGAACAAAAATAATGAGTCGGATAACAATTTATATTCTAGAACTTCTTAGGATGAATCATATACATTTTTTGTATCCCTTTCCATGCATGGACGTGAGGATGCATGGATGATCCACTCTAGTGCTTCTTTCTAGGTGATTGCTCATAGGAAGTGGCTTTCCAATTATAAGAAGTTTGGTGTTGGAAAGGTCTACTTTAGTGGCAACCCATTTTGAGTATTATTGGGCATGACCAAGTTAAGATCAAACTCCTAATCAAAGGATCAAAGGTGTTTTATAAGATTTTCTCATATGTTTGACATGAAACCTATTATCTATTAATAATATGAATGATGTGGGTGTGAAAGTAGTCTTAAATAAGAATGTGTGTAAGATTCTTCATGGAGCTATGGTGCTGGTAATTGGAGTTTAGCTTGGAAAAAATTGTTTCCTTGATGTTAGCTTCTATATTGTGTAACAATTTAGTAGTACTTGAGCAAAGGGACTTGCAACATCTAATTCTACAACTTTGATACTTGTACAATCTACACCCATGAGATTGATAGTAATATTGATCTATATTTTAGCACACCAACACATTAGAATGGAAAAGGTTACCCTACTTAGAATGTGTCTATCCTAAAAATTCTTCATTCGATCACAAGTTGTGAGGTTTATAGAAATATCTCAATTGGACAACACCTTAGTTGGTCTATTCAAGGCACCACCTGTAGAATACTAAGGGTTATTCATAGAACTAGTGGTTTAACATAGTGAAATTAATCAAAAATAGACGGTGTAAACCCTCTTATTCAACTTAGATTGTATTCATGATATTTAAATTTTAAACTATCACACTTTTGACAAGTTATTTCAAACAATGATTTTGAATAATAAATGATTCAGAATCATGTGACAACTTTTTTATTTCCAAAAGTAGAATTATGAAACCTATGAAATGAAAATGCATTCATGTAATTTTTAATAATTTTAAAAAGAACATCAATTCTATTGTTTATGGTAACAAAAAGATAAGTTAAAGATATATAACTTATATTATAATTATGTTAAAAAATTTCTAACAATTTCTACCTCATTTGAATTGAAAATCATCATCAAGCCATAAAAATAATCTTAATCTATTAGAGATATAAAAAATATAAAAAAGGATAGGGAAGAAGAAAAGAGTTAAATAATCTAAACCTATCTTCAAACCTTCCATATGCCATTTGGAAAATGAAAATTTTTGATGAAAAAATTCCTCAATGAACTCATTTCTCACAATTAAACATAGTAAATGGTAATCTCAAAAGAAAAAAATCCAATATGCATGATAGATTTTGAATTTTTATACAATAAAATTATGCTCAGATTGACCATGAAAAGTATACACCACAAACAATGCATTAATGATATGAAACACATATCAAATTCATTTAACATTCATTGAATTAAATGCATGCAAATAAAAGAAAACTAATTTAGAGATTGAAAAAGGAATGAAAACCCTAAAGACAATAGATTCAATATGGTGTATTGTATTCAAAACATGTATCCAGATCCTTATAGTGAGTTATAATTTACATATATAGTTTTATTTGGATCAAAAATCTAAAAATTCATTCCCTCCAAATTCCCATATAGGAAAAAAATAGAGGAATAAGATAAATTTTCTTTTTCCTCTTTTGTCTTCCATTACTTTATAACATCTTACTAAGTTTTAGATGCATGTCATTCTCATGTGTAATTCCTCAAATGATCACAAGATAATCTATGATTTTTCATACAAATGATTGGTAAAATTACTCAATGATATCTCAACAAGGTCTTGATCAGGTCCATATTTAGATTCATCATCCCCATCATTTGCAACCACATTTTTTTCCTTTATTTCAATATATATCTCAACAAGGAGAGAGACAATATCTTGATAGGAATATAAATTAATAATCACATATCTAGAGCCAATTTAGCTTTTGATCAAGTAAATATACCATTTGTAGTTAATTAAAATAGGTAACCTTGATCATAAACCTTCACTAACTTTGGATGTTAGAAAGCCAATATTAGAGACAAAGTAGTAGTAGTTCCCTTGATTTGGTAAGAGTTCCAGGTCTTCACCCTATTTCTTGGTTTATTCCAACAATAGATAGGCTAGATAATTTTCATAAAATTTGACCAAAATGATCATTCAAAGATCAATAAACTAACCAACATCTAAAAATATCACATAGAACAACCTAGCAAAGATAAATAATAATGGGTTTTTCTAACCCATAATCTATGAACTCTATTTTTTCCTTACAAGAGCTACGATAAGGTCTTTTAGGTGTTACACAATGTAAGGTGAAAAATAAAAAATCAACCATTAAATATATCTCCCTATGAAGAGTAATCTAGAACTATTCATATTTGGGGTCAAAATTCTTACAACTGCATCAAGAAATATTTTGATGTCAATATTGTTATCACTAGCCCAAATCAACAAGGCATATTTTCCCATGATAGAAAAGGAAGCCAATAATTTCATTGAATTCTTAAGTTTGAGAATCTTTAACTTTATTAGTTCAACTCCTCTTATAGAATCGTCTTTGAATTTCTCTTTCCCTAGCATTTATAAATCCCCCAAATGTGGTAAAATACAGTGTGATGATTTCCTCATATCATTTCTAGATAAAACCTCTATCATATTTGTAAATGCATCCAAATCCTTATATGGTGTTGATTTCCCTTTTGCAAGTATCACCTTTAATATTTTGACTCTATTTGGAATATCTAGTAAGTTCACCATTTACCCCTTAGAGGCAATTGCTAACTAAAAAATTCATCAAGATCAAATGATCTATTAGTGATAGCAATAACCAATATTATCTTTATCTTTGTAGCTACAATATTATCTACATCATCCTCTTGAATTAAATCCATGACTGCACATTTATCCTTCTCATAGTTCCTTATCCTCATCTTCAAAATGTCATCTTTACCTCACAAATTGTTCTACAATCTCTTGAAGTCTTAAGAAAAATATTATTATTAACATAAAACAATAATTCTACACTCCCTATCTAAAAATGAATCACCCTAAGATGATAAAAAATTAAAAAAACGTATGTTTTTTTCCCTTTGATACTTTTGAAGATCTTTAAACAATATACCCATAATGTTTAATAGGCCTTCTTGTAAAATAGAACTCCTACTCTCTATTGGTGATTCTATATTTATTTTAACATGTTTTTATAAATATTTTAATGTAATAGGATAAATAATTATTTACATAAGAATTAATTCCTCCATCCAACTGAAACTCCTAAGAATTTAAGTCTTTTACTAGTTTCATTGACAAGTTCATTCTTAAGGTATCAATGTCCATAATCTTAGGATGTTCAACCTCTTGAATTTCTACAATTGGTGCTTTTGAAATCAAATAAAAATTAGGATATATTACCTCTTTCTTATTCTCATTTAGTTCATGAATAATTATTATATTTCTCTAGCCAAGGGATTTTTTTTCTATTAAATGGATTTTGCATATGCTATTATTTACCCATAATAAAATCCTATGGTCTATGATATCCTCTTTAAAATTATCATCAAAACCATTTTCTAGACTCATTATTATCTCAACTTGTATACTTTATTGAAAACCCACTTGATTGTGTCCATTTTTTGTTTGATTAATAGGCCCCTTATGCATTATGGTATGGTGCAGGAGCACCAATCCATTTCAATGATTTTGCTCTAGTTGTTACATGAAGAGTTGAGTATAGGTGTTAGAGTCTAAGATGTTTGAGTGTTTGAGTCTAAATAAGGTCAATGGAGACCATTTTTTATGTAATTAGAAAACTTTGGTGCCTTTTGGGGTCTATGTTGTAAAAGTTGTCAATTATGTCAAGAAGTTGTTAATGTGGGAAAAAGTTGTCAAGGAGGGTAAGGTGTCATTTTCTTGTGTAGGGTCATGTTATTATGATGAATAAGGTCTAAATAGACAATTTCTAATGTTTTAGGTGAATAGGAGAGTCAATTTTCTCATAATGCAAAAAAGTGCTAAATGTTGTTAACAAAAATGCAAAGAAAAGTGCAATTTTGAACCCCAACGGTCATGGGGAGTTTGAAAGTTTGTTGAAGGTTGTTGAGTCAGTTTGTTCATTATGGGAAAGGTTTAAATATGATAAATCCATTGATGTACATGTTTTTTGGAGGGTTTAGAAGGAAATTATAATAAGAACTTCCCCTATTTTTACCAGTTTTATGTATTTTCTTGTTATTGACAGGTTTGTACAGACCCGTACTACTGAATTGTGCTTGAAATTTTTCAAGAACATGTGGAGGACTATTATATATTTCATTTTCATCCATTTGGGAGGAGTTTCATTGAGTAGAACTCATTTTATTGTCAAATCTCAAAGGACGGTATGAGTTTGCAGATTTAAGGGTTTTTAAAGTTTTAAATGAAATTCTGACTCATTCCTCCTATTGTAAACTCTGTGGCTCAAAGGAATGAGTCTGGTGGGTTATATTTAGATGTTAGGATGAATTTTTGTGAGGGTAGAAAGGATTATTGAAGTTTGAGTTGTTGTCCTTGATGAATTTGAGTGGAAAAGTGCATGAAAATGGAGGTTTAAAGCTAGGGTTTGTTGAAATATTTGGAGGCAGCAAGATTTATTGAACTTTTAAGTATGTGCAGGCCTAAATAAGGGTGTTTGAACTGGTTTCAAGGTTTGGTGAATTCTGGAGGGTAGTTTTCCAATAAACCCCTATGTAAAATGCAAGAAATGAGGGTTTCATGGTAGAGCACTTTGGGAAATGTGTCACTACAAATAACTTGTGAAATATGGAATTTTTATGGAAGGTTAGTGCTTCCCCATTGGTTTATTGGGTTGGTTGCAAGATTAAAGGGGTGTCTCTTTGTAAATTTGGCCTAATTCAAGGCCTAGTTCAACGTAGAAGTCAATAATTGGAACTGATGTTTCAAAAGAGTTGCATGAGATTCTGAGTTATGTTTTAGAATGCTTTGATGGGTATCTGAAACCACAAGGATTTGATTGGTTGGGTGGGTTTGGAGTGATTTTGGTTCAAGTTTTTGGGTCTGCAGACCTAGTAGTGAAGTAGAGTGCTTGAGTGAAGAATTTCCCTTGTTAGGGTTTGGAGTTCCAAATACTGATTGAATAGTGTTGGATTTGTGTTTTTTGTGTTGGAAGACACCTTGATTTCTATCATGGTATTATTTAGCCCATAATATATAACTAATCTTTAAAGAAATTTTGTTAATGGGTTTCCTTTAGTCAAATTTTGCATGTTTTTCTCTTCATCATCCCAATGTTCTTACCAATGTGTTGAATGTTGCAAAGCTCCCTAACGTTTTTAATTTTAGGATGTTTATAGTATTTTTCCTAAGTATGTGTAACTTTTTAGAGTTTCATAGTTTCCCTTCTTGGTATGCCTTTCCTCCCAACCACTTTTTCACTTTCATTTTTGTAGTTTTGGAATTTCTCTTACTAGCCTACTTTTCCTCAAACCCCCACACTTGACACTTTACACTACATTATATTTTGGCGCTAAATTTTTGAATATCCTCTTATTTTCTTACCTTGGGTATGGTTATGAGGTATCCTTGACCTTTGATCCTTGAAACTCTATGACTCGTAGGTACATTTTGTATTGTTCACTCCCACCTAGCTCCCTGCACAAATCATTCACCATTAATAAATGCAATTGATGCCAAAACTACCAAAAGGGGGTTTTCCCACCTAGAAACAATTTTTCTTCTCAAAGGAACAAGTTTACACACAATTCTAGTGGTAGAAAATGAAGATTACCACACTATCATTTATATAATGATTGAAGTTATGGATCTTGATGGTTCTCATGCCATCTCTAGGATGTCATTTTAGTATATTTTATAGGCTCTTATTTTTCCTATACACCAAATCTAAGTGACATCATCAATGTGGAAGATGAATACAATAAAAAAGAAATTTTTTTTGCATGTCATATAGTGTCTTTGCACATCCCAAAGAGGTGATTTTAGCATGGGAAGCCTCTATAATTGTGAAAAATTTATTTCATTTCCCAATTCTCCTCAAAGGTGCTTTGTGATTGCTAGATATTTATATGTGGGAGGATATAAAAATAGTTTGTAGAGAAAGAACACAAAGAAATAACTTCTGGATAATTAGAGTTTGTCTCTAGTGAAGGATTTCAAGATATTTTTACATTGTAATGATCTTGCTATCATCCCAAACTTGTAATGATACATTGTAATCCTTGAAGAATAAATTAAATTTGCAAATTCAACATTATCTAAAATTTTTCCATGTGTAATATCTACATTTTTGGGTATTATTTTTATTAAATGGCTAAACAAATGCCTATAAAATCCTTGCAAATATTTTGTGAGGTATATTTTTAGAATAATATAAGAAGTGTATTTTATTGTTCATGGATTATCAAGATTATTTTAATCGTGTAAAATTTTATTCATCTTCTCATTTGTATGCATAGAGCCTAGCTTATGCATTGGGTTTTAAGGTGAATTCTTCTGGAGTATCTTGATTGAGGTGTTCTAGGTTGATTTTAGTCATTCCATATTTAATTTTGAAACTTTTATACTTTGTTTTCCCAGTTGGATATAGGAATTTGTTTTCCTTTTCTCAACTTCCAATCATCAACACACCTATAAAAAAAATCTAAACATTGTTTTACATTATGTTGTAATTATTTTCACCCATTGTTATGTATACATGTGTATTAAAATATTAAGGGTTATTAGGAATGCATCCTTAAACTATTTATGTGGTGGTTCATTTGGTTAAAGAAGTCACAAGAGCTTATATTATTAAAAACCAACATATAGATATGAAGTGACAACTTGAATAGGAGTATATTGTGCACTAGGTATGATTTATGGAAAGACCTAGACACCTATAATTATATATAAATAGCACCTAAGGAATCCTCCCTTGGCTTACCAAAGCCAAAAGTTGAAGAAGGTCCTACCCACCTCAGTAAATTAGTCTACATTTCCCTACCTAAACATAAGTTTTAGTTTTCCATTCTTGGTATTCAAGATAAGCTTACCTTTGGGGATTTTGGGACTTGCAACTTTATTCATAAACATCTTGAAACTATTGCTAGGGAATAGTTAGTTCAATGTATATTTTAAAGGCCCTAGTGATTCACTAATTTTAAGTTAAGCTAGTACTTTTTTAGAACTAGGAAGATAAATCCTTGATTGATATTTTGAAGAAACTTTCTAATAAGGAAATTTCATCCCTCCTAATTAAGTAATGGTGACTCTATTCAAGGTCAAATCCAAAACTATTGTGTAAATTAGAGAATAAAAAATAGAAAGAGGAATGCATCTTAGAGGTTGACAAGGGAAAGAATAAGTTTTAATTGGTGTCAAGAGACAAGATACATTGAGAGTTAAAAAATTTATTGTCACCTATACCAACTTCTCAAGTTATAGAATTAGTAGGTACATTAGGCAAAGAAGGTGTATTCATTAACTTGAGAAATCACCATCAGTATGTACTTATAATTATTTAGATAACAACATGGTTAGAAAACATAAGAGAAAGTATAGGCATAAATGTGAGATATGCATGCATTATTCTCTTATTGTAAGAACAAATAGGGATAAATCCTATGATTAAATTATGCAATATTCTGGCATAAAAAATATAATGTGGAAACACATCTTGTTGGTCATTTCCTCCTTCTACCAATGTTCCACACAAATAAAAATTTTAATAGGAGGCATCATTCCTTGATTCTAGTGAAACAACACATTCAAATGATGACTTGAGGGAACGATAAGTAGATTATAAAATATAATTACTTAACCAACTTAAAAAAAATATAAAATTCAAGCCCAAATCTAATTGTGAAAAGATCAACTTGCTCAAAATTATGAGTAGCTAAACCAAATTAAGAACAATTCCCATCATATTACAAATAATTAAGTACATAATTAACAACACCATCAATAAAAAAATGTTAGAAATAATGTAAGAGTTCCTCCTAGAAGATAAGATAAAATATTTTTTTCTAGTTGGACAACCTCTTGAACTAGAAAGGTATAGACAACTAGAATTTTATGAAATTCAAAACTCTCATATTCCAATGCCAAATGGGATTAGGGGAAAGTGCTAAAATTCTAATGTAATAATGGTATTGTTAGGGAAGATCACCTAATATGGTTCATTAATGTTACTAATGATTATGAGATAGAGGATGAAGATGTCAAGATAAAAAAAAATTGTGTAGTTATTGAAAGAGCGTGCTAAACAATAGTATAGAATCCTTCCAAACCTTGACATAGACTCATGAAATGAGTTTATGAGTCATAAAATTATAGTATATATAAATACTTGATCCTAAGTTTGCAATCCATGAGTTGATTAGAATAAATAAACGAGATAATGAAAAATTATTGATTTTAACAATAGGTTTGTGATGACAATGGTAAAAGTGCCTCCTCATTTAAGGATAAATGAATGTTCTTGGTCCTATACTATGGAGAATTTTATGCGAATTTGGGTTATTGAATCTAGGATAAGAACCCTCAAACATTAAGAGAAGCTAATGCCATGTAAATTAGTATTTAGATAAATATGAGAGAATTTGATAGGAATTTTTAGATCCTAAGACTAGATACAATTACTTTAAGTAAACCCCTTGCCACTAAAGAAAAATAGAAAAAATAATGGGGGAAATGAAGTATCTTTCATATTATGTTGCAAGGAATAAGAAGGGATTACATTCCAACAACATTGAAAACACTTTAATAAAGGTCATAGGTTATATAATAGGCACTACAATCATGATTGGTCTAAAAAACCTCAAAATAATAATAAAGAAATTGTTCCAAGACATGGAAACCAAGGACACTAGGAAAAGTACACCCTTGATCCCTTGAGGAAGTATCACATAAACCTACTAAGGATTAATTTTTGTGTGATGTATGCTAATGACCTTATGATCCAACAAAGCGATTTTTTAATATCAATCCTAAAGAGAAAGAATTCCCAAGTGAAGATGGTGCACCTTATAAATATTATGAATACAATGATGATGTGGACTAGATTAATTATTATGAAGAGGATAAATTATTTCAACATGAACAAGACATCCACAATATCTAGTATTAGTTACAAAAATAATTTCAATTAGCTTAAGGAACTCATCCAATAGAGGTATATGAGAGAAAAACATTTTATTGAATATATTAAGACTCTCACCAATGTAATTGTATTATAGGTTCATATTGAATATTATTTGAGAAATAGGCAAGTGAATACCAAAATTCACGTTGGAAATGTAGTTGTAATTGATTCATCAACTACACATGTAAGTAAGAAAAACATAAAGAAGATAGTATAAAACATAAAATGAACAAGCCTGCAAGGTCATCACCAAAGAAGAAGATGCACATACTATATGCCTCTTTGTAGAAGAGTTATGTACCTAAGGCTAATTATTTTTATATACCCTCTAGAAGTATAGAACATCCAAAGGTTGTAGGAAAAAATATCATTCCAAACAAGAGAAATAGGACATGGCATGAAGATTTGGACATATCTAGAGGTGGGGATATACCAAGAGAAAATGTTACTACAATTAGTAGTGATTAGGTAATTCATTTTACCATTGAAAATAGAGTTACAACTATTCCATTATCCACACCTTTACTTGAATATCAACCAATCAACATGGTTCTAGATTTGATCTAAATACAAGTTCAAGTGATAGTGAGATAATTGCTTAGGATCCCTAAGAATAGATAGAGGACCTTGTTTTATAGTAATACCCCATCCATATTTAGTCAACCCAATTATTCCCCAAGCTATCCTAAGGGTAATGTACAGGTGGACACCAATATCCATGAAAAACTTGAAGTGTATCTTGGCATAGTGTTTGTAAGTAACCCAAAAATTATAGATCCATTTTATACATCTTTGCTAATAAAAATAATTTTTAATCCATAACTTTATGTTGTATTTTGGAGCTTCCAAAATGTAATGAATTTAGAAATCAAGAACCAGTTAGGATTGAAGGTCTCTAGATATTATGAAAATTACTACATAATAGCCTCACAAGAAGTGAATGTCACTGGAGTTGTTAATCCTCTATTTAAGTACATAGCATGTTTCGTACCCATGTATGTGCTTCTTGATGGATATAATATTGTAGTTTATTATACAAATAAATGGGGTATTGTTACTAACAAGAAAATGGGAAAATTCAATTGGTGGTAGCATCTAGATGGATGATACAAGAGTGTCCAGGTTCATGAGAAATCTTGTTTCAACCAAAAAAATTTCCTATTTTCATTTTTAGTTACCTTAATTTTTGTGGTATTGTTGTTGCAAGAGGAAAATTTTGGGTTGCATTTTTGGCTAAGAAATTCATCTTGGAGGGAGTCGAAAGGGTGCCTCCAAGTTAAATTTTGAGGAATGCAGAAACAAAATAGAGTTTTGAATATTTAGAGGTTTTTCCTCCACTGAGAACCAACTAAGGTGCATGGTTCTCAGTTCACTCTAAAGATCTGAATTAAGAATAATTTTAATATTTTGAGATTTTTCAAGGAAATCAAAACCATGATAAAGTACATGGTACCTAAGTTATCAATAGATTATAAATACTTGATGGTTCTTATGTCCACTAAGTCCTCGATGAAGCTAAGGATCTTGGTTCCCATTTGTACGAGAACCCAAGACAAGGAACCTACAAAAGATTTCTTGGTGTCGATTCCCAATGAAGCCAAAAACTTAAAAAAGGAACCTATGAAGGAGTGCTTTGTGTTGGTTCCTAATTGGGCCAAAAACTTTGACAGAGAAGAAAAGGAAGCTAAAGATGATAATTCCTAATGGGGTCAAAACCCCTGATCAAAATGAAAAAAAGGAAAAAAAATAAAGAAAAGGTTCTTAGGGAAGTAGGAACCACCGATGGAAGGTGATCAGTTCTTGGTTCCCACTAGGTTGCAAATCTCGAAAGAGGATCAAAGACGACCAATGAGCTGATGAGGAAAATGAAATGGTGGATTTTGGGCAATGGTTGAACTACCGAAAGATTGAGAATATATGGGGAGAAGAAAAACTGTCACAAGGCTATATTGAGGTAGAAGAAATTTTAGATCAAAATATAGAGTGAGGAAAGAAGGATGAAAGGCGTGTAATGAAAATGATGATTTTATACTCTTGTATGTTGCAGGCCATAAAATAATGTGAATTTTTGTAGTTGATGAAATATTTTTAAATTGTTGGTTGTTAAGGTTACGTGATTGGGTTACTTTACAAGGTTCCTTAACCATGATTGCACCAAGTTTCATTAGAGTACATTCTTTGTTGTGGACTGTGATTGTGTCAGAAAGAGGGGTTCTAAAATTTTGTTGTGGGTGAAGAAGATAGCACGTAGACCTACAACTGTAGAGAATCCAAAGGAGACATGGCACATAAAGGATGTCTGAAGAGGATAAGCACCATGGGCTAGTGATATGGCAATAATTGAGATTCTTAGAGGAATTACAATAATATTAGAAGAAATAAGGGTAACATAGAGGCGAGGAGTACACATTGAAGATGTCACTAAAGATGAGGCAAAAGTTATTGAAGGAGGAGAGAAAACAAATGAGGCACATGAAGAGGAAATGGACCATAGAGACAAAATATTTATGCGAGCAATATCCAAGATAAGAAGTTAACCATGGATTGATCCTCCAAGTTACAATGGTAGTTTGAACCCAAAAAAACTCATTGATTGGATATCTAAAATGGATAAATATTTTGATTTTGAATCAATTGAGGACCCTAAACAAGTGAAGTTTTCTTGTACAAAATTGAAAGGACATAGATCCCTATGGTGGGATCATGCACAAACAAAAAGATAGCAAAAAGAGAGGAAAATCAATCATGGGAGAGAATGATAACTAAATTGTAAGAAAAATTTCTAGTAGTAGACTACTAGATAATTTTTCTTAAGAAGTTAAAAAAATTGAAACAAAAGGACAAGAATGTGCAAGAATATAAGGAGGAATTTTATAAACTAAATATTTGTATTGGGCATGTAGATGATGATTTTGTAAATATATTGAGGTGTATTTATGGCCTGCACTATTCAATTCAAGATGAAATAAGAATGGTTAGAATAACCAATATTGAAGAAGCATATCAATATGATTTGAAGGTAGAAAAAAACATTTCTAGAAGATAAAATAACTCGTGAGGTAGAGGAAAGTCCTCACATGGAAGGGGACAATCAAGAAATGGTAGTGGTTATCCAAATAAATAGGGAGAAGTCAACATATCACAAAATAGTCCCTAGGAAAATAGGGGAAGAGGATATTACCCTAGAGGAAGAGATGATTATACCAGAGGTCATGGATCTTTTGGAAGAGGAAGAGGAAAAGGTTTTAGTGGCACATGTTTCTAATGTGAAGAAACTAGGCATAGGGCATTTGAATGTTCTCAAATACAATATATTAGTGGGAAAGGAAAGGAGTGAAGAATTAATATTGCACAAACTAAAAAATGAAAGTGTCGATTCACAAAGATGTGGAGAAGATCTTGAGGATAGAGAATCATTGTTGTTGAGAATATATTTTTAAAATTTAGAGAAGGATAAATATGAGCCAATACAAAGAAGAAATATATTTAGAACCAGATGCAAAGTAGGTGGAAAATATTGCAAAATTATAGTGGATAGTGGTAGAACAAACAATATTGTGTCTAAAGAGATGGTGCACAAATTGAAATTAAAGAAATTAAAGCATCCCAATCCTTAGAAGGTTTTTTGGTTGCAAAAAGAACACTAATTGGTAGTGCAAGAGCATGGTTTGGTAATTTTTCAAATTAGTAGTTATAAGGATGATATTTAATGTGATGTAATGCCCAAGGATGCATGCCATATTTTGTTAGGTGGGACTTGGAAATTCAATAGACAAGTTGTGTGTGATGGAAGAAAAAATACATATAAAATAAAGTAAGCTAAGAAATAATTTATTTTAAATATTTTGAAAGATAGAGAAGAGGAAGTTGAGAGCAACTCCAAATTATTTTTGGTGACTAGGAAAAAAATTCTAAAAGATGTAAAGAAAGGAAAGTTCTACTATTCTTTTATTCCTACACTTGCAAAAATTATGATCATACATAAAATGAAGGATTTTCTTATAGAAATTCAAGACATTTTAGATGAATATTCATTAATTTTGATGAAATAATCACAAGATAGATTTCAACCCATGATGAGTGTAAGTCATTGCATGGACTTGATACTTGGTGTAATTTTTCCAAACAAGGCACCATATAGAATGTTGCCTATGGAGAATGAGGAGATAAATAGGCAAGTGCAAGGATTGTTGGATAAGGATTTGATTAGATAAAGTCTTAGTCCATGCACATTGTACCAATAGTATTGACACCGAATAAGTATGGAGAGTGGTGGATGTGTACAAATTTGAGAGCCATAGATAATATAGCAATAAATATAGATTTTCATTGCCATAAATGGATGATATGATGGATTTATTGAGTGGATCCAAGTACTTCACAAAAAATGATTTAAAGAGAAGATACCATCAAATAAGGATAAGAGAGGGGGATGAATAGAAAACAACCTTTAAAATAAAATATGGATTGTATGAATGGTTAGTAATGCCATTTGGATTGACAAACACCCCCAACACTTTTATGAGATTGATGAATGAATTTCTCAAGACTTTTTTTGGTAAGTTTGTAATTGTATGTTTGGATGATATTTTTTGTTTTAGTAAAAAATAAGAAGAGCATTTGTTGCATGTTAGGGAAGTTTTAAAAATGCTAAAAGAAAAAAAATTACTGGTAAATGTAGTTTTATGAAGAAAGAATTAATGTATTTGGGTTTTGTCATGTTTGAAGAGGGGTTCAAGATGGACCTTGAGAAGGTCAAATAAATTGTGGACTAGCCTTCACCCAAAAGTATGTTTGAAGCCAAAAGTTTGCATGTCATAGCGAGCTTTTATACAAATTTTATTAGAAATTATAGTAGAATTTGTACTCAAATTACAAATAAAATGAAGGG
The DNA here is from genome assembly GCA_007258455.2 of Sequoia sempervirens. Lineage (NCBI taxonomy): Eukaryota > Viridiplantae > Streptophyta > Pinopsida > Cupressales > Cupressaceae > Sequoia > Sequoia sempervirens. Next base: position 66,495 of record VDFB02111373.1, on the reverse strand, counting down.
AATAAAAAATAATTTATTTAGATAGCTATCTAGTAGAAATAATTTTTCAATTATTGAAAGAGAAAGTGACCAAGCAACTAGTGTTGGCACTTCTAGATTTTGGAAAAAAATTCAAGTGGACTGTGATGCAAGTGGGACAACCATTGGAGTTGTATTGAGTCAGGAAAGAAAACTTATACCATACTATTGAGGCATAAAATTACACCCTAGTGCAATTTCCCACAATATACCCTTACTTTAGCCTTATAACATTGATAATGCAAAAACCCACCACCTTAAACCCTTTGTCTTATCTGTGCTTCAGTATTTTTAAGATGGAGGGAATTTTTTCTAGGATCCTTTCATGACGCATAGATGTTTGTGCATTGCATGAGCGTCCCTGATAGATTCTCTGGTCAATGGATGTTGAGGCATTATGTTTCATAATATCTGTGATTTGTAACATCTCCTATGACTATAGACCTACCCGAGAAAGTTCCTTTTTCCTCCAGATCCTCATTTTGAACTCAATTCTTCATTTCATTTAATCTCTCTCTCAATCTGTCACATTTTAACATCATTCTTGCAACTTCACTTCACTCTCTCCATTATTTCTACATCACTTTCTTATAGGTTTCAAGTTATTGGAACTACGTTCTTGCACGTCTGTCTTACACCCTCAAGGTTACCATCCTTCCTTTCAACTTCTCAAGTTTTCCGAAGGGTGGGTAACATTTTATTATTGTCATTCCATTACATTATCAATATTATAGATAGAATATAGATTGTCTTTTTCTATGTACATATTATCTACTTCTTTTCTTTATCATTTTCTCTCTATTGTGGTCTATTGGTTTTCCATGGAGGTGGAAACACCAAAGTGGGGGTATGACTCAGGTAAACCCCAAAACATAGCCCCAAAATTTTTTCATTGTCATGTGTGTAGGTACTCCGTTCATGTGGAGCTTGTGGGAGGCTAGACCAACCATAAGTTGGATTTATAGTACCTTTTCTTATCATTTCGTTCATAATTAATCTACCCTTCAAGTTATAGTATTCTTCTTTTTGTAGTTATTTTATCTATTTTACTCATTCTTAGCATTATGTCATTTTTATTTAAATTATCAGATTAAGGTTCTCGAGTTGTTAGCACACCCTATGAGTTTCAGATTGTCAACTCAGTTCTCTATCAATACAAGACACCAATGCGTCTTTGAGACTATAGCATGTTGTGTTTTCGTCTGTCACTTGTGCTAGCATCCTCTAGCTAAGAGCTAGTTAGTTGGTCGTCTAAGACCTTTGTGGTCTATTCACCCAATTCTTGAAATCCTCCATTCCTAAAAATCTCAAAAACATATATTAGTTTGTTCTTTGTTTGTCATCCTATCCTTTAACCTTTGTCATTGAGGTGACTGAGGGAAATTCCTCCCTTTAGACCCTATTTTTCTTAGGACTTGAGAGTAGAAAATCTCCTCCTTCACATTTTGGTGAACCCGACGTGAACCTTCCATCTCCTTCTCTTTGGTTCAAAATTTTTTCTTCTCTCGCATCTAGGGAATGTTGCAGATAGTGCATTTTGAGGCTTTTATGAGATTTATGACCCAATCTACGACCTTTGAACATGTTGTAATAAGTCTTTGAAACATTAGAATGGGATCTAGAAGGTATATTCCCCCTCGAAATGGTCCTACTTTTGAAGAAATGGTTTCAAAAATTTATAATGGTTTCTCTTTTCCCTTTGGTGAGGTGGAAACTCACATCCTTACCCTCCCTGCCTCACCCTCTATCTCTTCTGTAGAGGATGATGTTGTTGTTAGGGTTCCTGCAGAGAAAATATATTCCTTGGATATGAGACTCGAGGAGCTTGAGAGATTCATGGTGCAAGACTATAAATTTTCCCAAGCAACTCCTGTCATTGAGCAATTGGGAACTATATTGGGTAAGGATCAAAGAGTCATAGAGCTTCTTTTGGGGATAGCAGGCATTGTAGATGTGATCCTAAGAATTTTACCCTACTCTAACGTGCAAAATAACTTAAAAATGTGAATGATAAAAGACTAAGGACACTTCAAGATTAGCCAAAAGAGTGATAAAATAAGAAAGAAAATGGACAAAACAAGACACAAACTATTTCACCTTCCTTGCTGTTGATGTCTCCTTGATTGGCCCTTGCTTGGGATGATTTTGTGTGCTCCTTAGATGATTTCTTGAATGACTAAATGCAAGATTGAATGTGCAAAGTGATTAGAATGGATAGCTAGATGATGGTAAGTGATTGAGAATGCAAATTGGTAGCATGTAGTTATCAAATGGCTAAATGTTAAAAATGCCCTTAAGGAGGGGGTATTTATAGGAGAATTTGAATTCTCTAGAGAATTCAACGGTCAAGATGCATCCAACAAGGCCAAGATGAAGGGCTATGGTGGGTTGAGAACCCACAAGCTCTCACATTTTGACATGTGGATGGTGAAGTGGCTAAGAGAAAATGAGGTGTAAGTGAGGTGTCAAAAAGGTACATGAGGTGGAGGAAGGACAAGCACCTTGGGGAGTGAGGAGATTTCCTCAAAAAGGGATTCCTTGTCCCCAAGTGGGAGTGAAAGGGACATTTGAGAAATTTTGGAATTCCTCAAAAATCTACATGGGAAAAGGAAAGGTGGTTGGGGATATAAATGTGAATTAAAAATTCACATTCCTAGGAGTCTAAAAGATAAAAGATGGGCTCCAAAAGGTGGGCTCCTTGGACATGGCATGTGGAGATTGTGACAAGTCCAAGGTTCTAGAAGCCTTGGAAGGATGGAATGTGAATTAAAAATTCACATATAAAGGAGGGGAATCTAGGATAGAATAAATATGAATTAAAAATTCACATGGGAAAGGGGATTCTAGGAATAAAAAGGAATTAAAAATTCCTTTGGGAGAATGGAGAGTTGACCAAGGTCCATTAAGATTAATTAATCAAGAATAGAAGATAAATAAGGATTAGAAGCCAACTTGCAAAAGTTGAGGATGTGACACATCTAATCAGGATTAGGCATGTGCACATCCCTAATGAAGAAATTAGGAGATGGATTAGGATTAGATGAAAATGACATGTGAGGAATTAAATAAATGTAATATTTATTTAATTTATTTGATGAAAAGAGGATTAAGGAGGGTAAGGTATTTAATTATTAATTAAATACCTTAGGGATTTGGCAGAATTAAAGATATTAATTAAATAATAGTAATATTACTTAATTAACTCGGATAGGAGGATGTTTAGATGAAAAGTGATAAATTTGGATAAATTAAGTGTCCAAATTTGGATGTCTACATTTTTCCCCTCTTTGAGAGGGTGTTACCAAGTAGCATCATTTCAAAGAATATTAAAATATAGAACCAGAAGGAGATGGTTAGATTGGAAAAGATGCCCCAGTCATCAAAGGGATGACTAGGAAGGAAGACAATGGGGGTGAAGATGAAGAGTAGGGATTGAGGATGCCCCCTCGAGAGGACATGCGGGTTGAAGAGAACACGTGTGTGCTCTCGAAATAGATGATGTGATGCAAGGGGAGATGAGGAAGATGATGCAAGGTGATGGGTAAGAGAGTAAGTGATATGGAGATGGATGAAGCACAAATGGATTTTAGGACAAAAGGTGATGTTGCCCCAGTCAAGGTACAAGCCAAAATGGGTTGATGATGGAGGGAGTGTTGTCAATGAGGGAGTGAAGGATCCCGAAACAACACGAGGATAGGGAAGGATACTTCTCACTGAGTGGTATTGATGAGGGAAGGATACATCCCAAAACGCCACTAAAAGATAGGGAAGAATACCTCCCGGCCATGATGATGATGACAATGTTGTTGATGAGGGAAGGATACATCCCAAAACAACACCATAGGGATAGGGAATGATACTAATGGATGATGATGATGATGGGTCAAGGCTAGTAACGGGACTGGGGACAAGACCAAGGATTTGATTAGGTGATTTGTACGAGATTGAACAGATGAGGAGAAGATTGATATGTGAGATGGAGAGAAGGATCTTAAGATTTGGTTTGATATCCAAAGATTTGGACTGCAGATGGACGAAAGCTCAGATTAGGGGTTTGGTTAAGCTTAGATTGGGATAAGATTAAAGCTCAGATGAGGATTGGATTGAAGACTAGAATGATTGAAGGATATGATCGGATTGATTCTACACTGAGTTTGGGTTTAAAGGGGCGTAAGGTGTTGACAATCAGATTTTTCCCAATTTGGCAATTTTCAAAAATTGTCAAATTTTGCCATTTTAGGAAACCTCATGGATAGACTTTTAGGAGTCCAATTTTTTTCCAAGAAATACCCAATATTGAGATAGGATGAATTGCCAACTAACATCCCAAATTCGAGATATGCATTTTGAGTTATGAGCGAAAATAATGTCAAAATGCTGGAAAAAAACACTAAATTGGGATTTTGAGGGTCAAGATGAAAGTTTGAGGCCCCGAAAATGTGCCAAAATGGGTTCCAACAATTTTCAAAAAAATTAATTAGGAATCCACTCGTTATCTCATAACGCAACCAGCCGTCAAATTTCAGCTCAAACGGACACCCGAGTCAAAAGTTATGGCCTCCGGAAGTGTCGGTGTAAAAATCAAAAATCAATTTTGAAAATTTCAACACATGGGTTTTGTTTATTAGGAAAAATAAGAAAATGGGTCGGAATTGGTTTTTTGGAAAAAACAATAAAAACGTGAATTTTGGGGGTCAAAGATTGAAGCGGGCCGCCCCGCCGCGAAGCGCTCCGCCCGGTCGGCACCGCCGCCTGCCGCGGTATACCGCCACCGCCGCATGGCGCCGCCGCCTACCGCGGGGCATCAGTCGCTCACGAGGGGCGCTACCGCCTTCGCGAAGAATGGGCGCTGCCGGGCATCGCCACCGCCGCACCACCCGGCACTACCGCTTGGCCGGGCGCCACAGCCGGGCGACGGGGCCATTGCCGCACGGGCGCCGCCTACCGGGCGCAGCCTACTTATTGCGCCAGCCGGGCCACGGGAGGCCGCTTACATTCCGCGAGGCGCGCGCCCCGGGCCGCGACGGAAGAGAAAGGGTGAAGAGATAGGAAAAAAAGATGGAGGGATGGGGGGATTGTGAAAAAGGATGAAGGGATGGGGGAGTTGGTGAAGAAGGATGAAGGGATGGGGGATAAATGCAAGATGATGAAATGGAAAATGAAATGCAATTTTCCATCTTCGAAGCACTGATTTTTGCTATAGCATAAGACACAAGATGCCAAGGTATGAAGAACCAAGGCGGGTTAGTGTCTAATGCATAAAACAAACATAACAAACAAGAAGGCTACCCCAACACCCCAAAGTCACGATGACCTTGGTTGGGCCAGGTGTTGGGATAACCACAAGCACACAAGGATGCCCCAGCATAACACAAGACTTCGGGGATCTTGGTGGGTACTATGTGGGACAACCAAGAAGACACAATCAAACAAAAAAACAAGATATGCCCCTATGTTGACCAATCAAAACACACCATAATATGATGGATCATGGCGACCTTGACAAGTGATGATAGAGAGCTCAAATGATAAACAAAATCCAAAAGTATCAATATATCACAATCAATTTCAAACGTCCTTTGCCATAGGATCTAGGGGATGGATGGGATTGATGAGGTCTATTAGGAAGGATGCATCCTGTTGAGACCGATGATGGATACTAAGCTAAAAGATCGATATGACGTAAGATATTCAAAACTGATTGGATTTGATGATACAAGTGGCTCTTGTTTGTTAAGAACCAGCTAGATAAGTAAGGGCATAACTTGACGACATGACACAAGGGAGATAAGACATGAGATTGACACACCTTAAAGACCTAGGGGCTCGGGGGGGGCGATCAAAGATTAGCCTTGCCTATGTAAAAGCACAGAGCTCTCGTAGTTCGATAAAACGCTGACGACTAACCAAGATGGAGACCTTGATGGATGGTAAAGATAGGATGGACAAAAGGAGTAAAGTGGATAATGGCGATCAATGAGAGACGATAGATGATAGATGATAAAAGAGCCCCGGGGGCTGATCAAGTGATCGACCTTGCCTACGTGAAAGCGCAGGGGCAACGTAGTTTGACAAGACCAAAGGCAAACAATGGATAAAGGATGATAGGATGATAGGATAAGTGGATAAAAAGATGAGACCGATATGAGAAGATAGGATAGACCTGTTGGATTGGATTGGATGATGATGATCACATAAAGCTCAGGGATGGGATAGTTATCCAAAGTAGTAAAATGACTTGGGAGGATGATATGATAGATAGATGAGTGATGAAAAGTGATAGGAGATTGGAAAGATGTGCAAGAGAAGCATGGGTGATGACGATGAGATAAATGGCATTGGGTTGCATGGGGGGAGGCCTATAGCCAGATACCAATGACAAGGGATTGTGAGATGGTATGAGGATAAAGATGAAAGAATGGATAGAGATATAGGGATGGGGGATGGGAGGGATTGTTTGGATGGATGAGAATATAAGGATTGGGAGATGAAAGGATGCTAGGATATTGACGGGTTGAAAAGGACGGGGAGATGAAGGGGGATGTTGTGGATAGATGGATAGGGATGTAAGGATTGGAGGATGAAAGGATAGGATAGATGGATACTAAGAAAAGGATGGGAGATGGAAGGTGGATGTTGTGATAGATGGATAGGGACAAAAAGGATTTAGAGATGAAGGGATGTTATGATAGATGATGTCTCCAAGGATTATGTCACAAAGGAAGCAAATGCCCCCACTCTAGATATGTCATATATGAGGAGGCATGAGGGATAGAAGACAAGTGGATGGGAAGATAAAGGAGATAACTAGATGAGGATAGGATGGTGGCTATGAACATGATAGATATGGACGGGCTGGAATATACCAAATAGGTGTCCAAAGCATGCATAGATAGGTGCCTATTTCTGATCAAGATCACAAGAAGATGATAAATGGGATACATGGTAGGGATGCGAAGCAGGGTGGTGTATGGGGGGACTCCGCGAAGAGGACTTCGATATCGAAGACGGTGCAGGCTGGAAGCATAATGATGGAGGGAATGCATATCGTAGTTGCCCCAAGCGCAGATGGGGGATTTACGATGACTGCTTGCCAAAGTTTTCATCATGGTACTTAAGGCGCTGCTCTGCCAAGTTTTCACCATTGGATGAATTATTTCTCTTTACTATTTTTTTTTTTTTTGGATGTCATGTGAAGGAGATGGGTAAGGATAATAAGGAAGTGGATAAGCGATTTAGAAGACATGTGATAAGGATCAAGGTGTTAAGAGCCCATGTTCGAACCGACTCTTGATGTTGGTACAACCTTATTAGGATAAAATGATTGGAAGAGGATGAATTAGAGGGATTTGATGGGGTTGATACATGGGATAATGGATGGGATGCTGGAAAGGGTATGGATAGAATGATGGGGTGGATATGTGATGGGGAGATGTGTTCAGGACCAACATTAGCAGATGTGGTGGTGGATGTGGAAAGATAATAGGATTAAGGGATGGAGAATGTGGGGATAATGGAGGAGATGGAATGGTGAATTTCAGGACATAAGGACCCAAAACAGACTTAGGAGATGAAAGAGGTGTATGATTAGCTTTTGGATTAGCGACTTTGGATGTTCTTACAGATTTTTTATGTGATGGGATTGCATCTTTTTTCTTTGGGATCCACATGGTTTTGATCTTTGCTTTGGTGGGTCTTTGTGGCCTACAGATTTGATGTAGATTTAGATTTTTCTTCTCTTCACCATGTCTTTTGGAGGGGACATGGGGAGTCGTAGATTCATGTGGATGCTTGGATTTATGCATTTTTTCTTTAACAACCAAAGTGCTTTTAGTAGCAATGGGATGGGTGTGAGGAGATGGATGATGTGGAGTGATGGAGGTAGGAGCATGGGGATTATGTGTAGATGGAGGATGTTTAGGTGGGCGTGCCCTTTTGCCCATCCCGATGGATGTTTATGATGGATGAGATGGATAGGCGATGAATGGGTGAAGGGATGGATAGGATGAGATGGAGGAGGTGATTTTAGGATATAGGAGCCCAAAATAGACGTAGGACTTGGAGGAAACATGGGCACGGTAGATGGAGGATTGGAGATGGTAGATGGAGGGATGTAAGGACCCAAAATGGATGGAGCAGATGAAGGAGGAATATGGATGGTGGTTTTGAGGTGATACGATAGAGGAGGAGGGATGGAAACATATGATGTGGTGGAGCGATGGAAAGAGCCTATATTTATTTTGGAAGAGGCTTGTTGAGGACGTCTAGAGGTTGTACCAACATTTTTGGATTGTGAGTCATGAGTAGTACATCCAAGACCTTGTGGATACAAATGTTCTTTAGCTTGGATGGGCTCTATAATACCTTGCTCATGAAGGCCTAAACCTTTTCCTTGATAGTTCATTCTCTTGAGCATTCTATCTAGGACATGATTTTTGTTATTCTGGAAGAATGATGTGAGTTCATTATTAGGTGGAAGAGGAGGGTTGGTGTATATGCTTTGTTTTTCTTCTGCGAGGAGACCGCCATGGAGGAATGTGAGAGGACCAAGGGGATATGCAAGCGGTGTGGGGATAGCATTTTTAGGTGATGATGGGATAGCAACATCAGGAGAGGGAGTAGGGGCCATGATAGGATCTGGATTTGTGGTAGTAGGCTCATGCGATGGAGATGGAGATGGAGCAGTGGAAGCTTGAATGACAAGGGGATCATGGGATGGAAATGATGGGGATCAAAGATCTTGAGGTGGACTAGATGATGGTAGGATCTGATCCTGGAAGGGATATGTTGGCATGCTTGGATTAGATTCTATGCACTCATCATGTGGGAGGCATGATAATGGAGTCTTGTTGGGACTCTTCAAGTGGGGAAGATGGGGGGATGGAAGATTCGATGCAGTTATCAGAATGGATTTTGGTGCTACTAGGAGTGGGAGGAGTGGATTGGATTTGGATGGACCTAGGAGTAGAGGGAGTGGATTGGAATTGGGTGTCTTCGATGGATTTAGTGGTTCTTGGAGTAGGAGATGAGGGTTCAATGGATTTAGTGGTTTGAGCAGTACTAGGGGTGGTAACATCAATAATAGGTGTGGTATGGAGAAGGGTCTCATCACTAGTGACCGTGGATGATGGATCTAGATGGCATGGCTCCATGACTTCAAGATGTGGAGTTGGGGATGGCTTCTTTGTAATGAGTCCCTGGAGAACTTCTGAAATGAGAGACTTGCATATGGTTGGCTTGGCTAGGGTGGCAGAAATGGATGAGGGATTATGGATTGGTAGACTAGGGTTAGATGGAGGAATGGGATTGAATGTAGGACTATGAGTAGATGGGGGATTAGGATTGTATGGAGGGTTAAGGTAAGGATATTGGAGTGGTGAATTAAGGTAGGGGGACATGGATTGTGGATTAGGACAAGAGGATATAGGTGGTGTAGTGGGACAAGAGGATGTGGGAGATGGATTATAATAAGGGTATTGGGATGGTGGATTAGGATGATGAGACATGGATGTGGTATTAAGGTAAAAGGGTGTGGATGTAGGATTAGTATGGGAAGATTGGGAAAGAGGATTACGATAGGGGGACATGGATGGGGAATTGTAATAGGAGTATTGGGATGGAAAATTAGGATAAGAGGATGTAGATGTTGTATAAGAGGATGATGTAGATGAAGGACATGACAAATATGGGGATGAAGAAGATACTGGATATCCATTGTCAAAGGTGGCATAAGGAGTATATTAGTCATGGATGAAGACATGATGGGATAACTGGAAGGGGTGATTGGATTGTGGAAAGTGGGTGGAGAAAGCTTACTAGATATGATAGTGTCAAGGGGATCTATGTCATATACTTCTTGATCAACAAGACTTTCATTATTGTCGTCAACGTAATTAGGGTTTCCCTTGACTACTATTGATGGGGGATGAGGATTCATGATGATGATAGGATAAATAAAATGGATCAAAGATGATGGACTGAAGCTCAAATTAGGATTTAAGTTAAGCTCAGATTAGGATCGGATTAAAGCTCAGATTAGGATGATTGGATGATGTGATGGGATTGATTTTGATTTTGATGGAATTTGGATTTTCATCAGATTTTGTTTGGATGTATTGGATTGGATCAGATTTTGATGGGATCGGATTTGGATTGGCAAGATTGGATTTTGATTGAATTGGATTGGATTATTAAGATCAATATGATAGCATTGGTTGAACGGATGTGATTTGATTGATTGGGTAATTTGATCGAATGATTGGTTTTGATAGATTTGGACTATTGGATGGGTGTGATTGGATGATGAAAGATGTGAGAGAGAAACCTTAAGCTTGATCACAGGAAGTTACCCTTAGTGACCTAGAGCTTTGATTGATTAAGAGGATGATTATGGCACCGAATCCACCTTAGGATAGGAATGGATTGATTGGGCCAAGGATGATAACTTACAACACCGAATTCACCTCAAGATGGAAGCGAATTGATTAGGGTTGAAGTTAAAGGCTAATAATCAAATTCAAGTGCTATGGTCAATTTGGGTAACCACTTTGTAAAGCAAGTTTAAGGAGGTTTGGTTATGAGTGGTGTTTGGCGGTAAAATTATGAGGAAATTAGAATGAATGGGTGAATTGAAGACGATTACGAAGAGTGAGTGGGGATTTATAATGGTTAAACAAAGGTTTGGAATGATAAGATGGAGGTTAAAACAGATCAAATGAAGGTTTTAGGAGGCTTAGAGTGACAAAACAGAGGCTTAGGATGATGAGGTAATGGTTGGGAACGATTAAATGATGATTTAGAGGCTAAATGAATCCAAATGGGATGATTTCGGGTGTTCAAGAGGGAAAATCCGCCCCTCTGCAGCAAAAATTAGGGGCGTTGACAGCTTTCTGCAACAAAATAGAGGCACTGCCACCTTTCTGCAGCAAGATCAGGGGCCCTGCCGCCTTTCTGCAGCAAAACAGGGGCGCTGCCACCTTTCTGCAGCAAGATCAGGGGTGCTGCCGCCTTTCTGCGGCAAGATCAGGGGCGCTGCCGCCTTTCTGCAGCAAGATCAGGGGCGCTGCCGCCTTTCTGCAGCAAGATCAGGGGCGCTGCCGCCTTTCTGCAGCAAAACAGGGGCGCTTCCGCCTTTCTGTAGTAAGACAAAGTTTGGTTTTGATGGCAATGGCTATGGCAAGGACGCAAAATGATAAAGGCCAAAGTATTAAAAATTTGACAGATTTTTCACAAGAAAACACTTCAAGCAAGCACAATCCTATGATTAATATTAAGGGTATGGCCAGGCAAGGTCTTAATCTAGGATGCACAAGGATTCTAGGGCGTCCTCGATATACTCTCGGTACGTGAGGCACAATCGTGAATACCAGTCCGTCATAAGCGTGAGTTGGGAACCCCAGCGAGATACTGAAAGGCTCGGACCAACTCTTCACATCTATCTACGTATCACCCTAGATTCGACGCTCCGCTAATTATGACGTGACTGGATTGGGGTACAAATTTCGTTCTCCCCCCTTTATATACCTCGTCGGTACGCGTGGTTGGAATCGTCCCTTGGGGGTGATGAAATCCCCAAGCAGGTCCCACTAAAAAGAAGACACTAACCGTTTCCAACTACTCCCCAGGCTCACACGAAGTGCAAGGGGACAACGAAAAAAAATTAATACCCCCTTGGGTAACACAAGAACAAACAATCACAACAAGCAATGAAGTTTATCCCCCTAATTAGACTATGTTCCAAAACAACAAGGATAATTTTTTTTTTTTTTTTGCAGATCTGATTAAATAGATGGCCCTGCAAACAAATGTTAGCTGTCTTTTCCTTTGTTCTTGATCAATTACGCCCTAATACATTGCAAAACGTTAGCGAAAAACACCAAGATCCTTGCCAAAACAATGTTAGAAGGTTATTACTTGACAACAGCAAAAAATGAGAGCAAAAAAGAAGCCAAAATGACTATTTTACCTTCCAAACTATGCTGTTTTGGGGTGCTGTTGCCTTTCTGCAGTGAACAAGAGGGCCCTGCCACCTTTTTGCAGTAAGGCAGAGGGTGCTGCCGCCTTTCTGCAACAAAATGGGGGTGCTGCTGCCTTTCTGCAGTGGACAAGAGGGCACTGCCACCTTTCTGCGGTAAGGCAGAGGGCGCTGCCGCCTTTCTACAACAAACTTTATCAAATTTTTAAGAAAAAAAGGAATGTTGTGCCCTTCCCACTGCAAGAAAAGTGTTAGAAAAACCTTTAAATATATCCCTAATTGCAGCAAATGTGTTAGAAGAAGATAAAACATTCAGATGTAGGGCACTGCTGCCTTTCTGCAGTGGACAAGAGGGCGCTGCCACCTTTCTGCGGTAAAGCAGAGGGTGCTGCCGCCTTTCTGCAGTGGACAAGAGGGCGTTGCCACCTTTCTGCGGTAAAGCAGAGAGCACTGCCGCCTTTCTGCAGCAAAATGGGGGTGTTGCCGCCTTTCTGCGGTAAAGCAGAGGGCGCTGCCGCCTTTCTGTGACATTTTCCTGCAAAATTCTTAACAAAAAGGGAGGTTAAATGCGAGAACCCATTTGTAAGTCCCACCGGGCGTGCCAGAAATGTGATCCTAAGAATTTTACCCTACTCTAACGTGCAAAATAACTTAAAAATGTGAATGATAAAAGACTAAGGACACTTCAAGATTAGCCAAAAGAGTGATAAAACAAGAAAGAAAATGGACAAAACAAGACACAAACGATTTCACCTTCCTTGCTGTTGATGTCTCCTTGATTGGCCCTTGCTTGGGATGATTTTGTGTGCTCCTTAGATGATTTCTTGAATGACTAAATGCAAGATTGAATGTGCAAAGTGATTAGAATGGATAGCTAAATGATGGTAAGTGATTGAGAATGAAAATTGGCAGCATGTAGTTATCAAATGGCTAAATGTTGAAAATGCCCTTAAGGAGGGGGTATTTATAGGAGAATTTGAATTCTCTAGAGAATTCAATGGTCAAGATGCATCCAACAAGGCCAAGATGAAAGGCTATGGTGGGTTGAGAACCCACAAGCCCTCACATTTTGACATGTGGATGGTGAAGTGGCTAAGAGAAGATGAGGTGTAAGTGAGGTGTCAAAAAGGTACATGAGGTGGAGGAAGGACAAGCACCTTGGGGAGTGAGGAGATTTCCTCAAAAAGGGATTCCTTTGTCCCCAAGTGGGGGTGAAAGGGACATTTGAGGAATTTTGGAATTCCTCAAAAATCTACATGGGAAAAGGAAAGGTGGTTGGGGATATAAATGTGAATTAAAAATTCACATTCTAGGAGGATCTAGAGGATAAAAGGTGGGCTCCAAAAAGGTGGGACTTGGTCACATGTGGAGATTGTGACAAGTCCAAGGTTCTAGAAGCCTTGGAAGATGGAATGTGAATTAAAAATTCACATATAAAGGAGGGGAATCTAGGATAAATAAATGTGAATTAAAAAATTCACATGGGAAAGGGGATTCTAGGAGGAATAAAAAGGAATTAAAAAATTCCTTGGGAGATGGAAAGAGTTGACAAAGGCAATCGATTAAGATTAATTAATCAAGAATTAGAAGATAAATGAGGATTAGAAGCCAACTTGCAAAAGTTGGAGGATGTGACACATCCTAATCAAGGATTAGGCATGTGCACATCCCTAATGAAGAAATTAGGAGATGGATTAGGATTAGATGAAAATGACATGTGAGGAATTAAATAAATGTAATATTTATTTAATTTATTTGATGACAAGAGGATTAAGGAGGGTAAGGTATTTAATTATTAATTAAATACCTTAGGGATTTGGCAGAATTAAAGATATTAATTAAATAATAGTAATATTACTTAATTAACTCATATAGGAGGATGTTTAGATAAAAAGTGATAAATTTGGATAAATTAAGTGTCCAAATTTGGATGTCTACAGTAGATACCCATTTTCCCGCCTACACCTCTAACTTGGTTGTCACTTAAGATTGGCTTGAAGATCACTAGAAAACAATTGAATGTCTCAATGCTCGGGTGTTGGTGTGTATGGTTGACACAGGTCCTACTACTAATACCAACTCTGTACCAAGAAGAGTAATATAATTAAAGTAAATAAGATTCATTTGGGTTTCAACTACTCTACACCTAATACTCAAAGTGTCTCTATTTCTGGCTCTAGTGTTGATCCCTCTATAGGTACTGTCACTAGGGGCTATGCTATTGTGGGTGTTGGTGGTATTTCTAGAGGTCTCTCTAGCCATACCTTGTTTATTGATCCAGTGCTCAATGCTCTATAGAGCATGGGGCGTGTTGGTTCCAAAATCAATAGATTCAATGAGTCCTAAACAATAGCCACTTTCTCATATTCAGACTCAGAGATAGATTTGGCCAACGAACAAGATTCAGTCAAAAAGGTGGAAATCTCATACACTTCCAGCTCGCAGGACCAAGGTGGGTCTACCCAATAGTATATTTACAAATACTTGTGTGCCAAAATATCAAATATACTATAAGCAAATGATTCTCCTCAAACTGTTTAAAATACACAGTACCCTAAAGGCTTGGCTAACCTTCATGGCAGTGTCTAATTCAAACATGAGATATGTAGAGCATTAAATTCCACACATAAACAAACTAAGATTGATAAGTAAATTGATTTAAATTGTGATTAGTTACTGAATTAACCAACATAATGAAACAAGAATAACACACTTAGATCAGTGCCTCATCCTTGGAACAGAGTCAACTCCAATACTTACATAATCTGATAACAATTTAATACACAAAAATCAATTAAGCTTTGAAGATACTATATTATAGTATTTCAACATAACATCTCAACCATCACTTCTTATCAAAATCCTAGTACTTAGCTTAACATAAACCAGTAGCTTCACTCGAGCATTTACGTCAATTTCTTGATTCAATAAGCATGAACAAATCTAAACATCCACTAGAATTCAATGGAGACAAATAAAATAACTCTTGATTATATTATTCATAGCTTATAAAACCAACACATAGGAGAGAAAATGGTCTCGAATTTGTAGCAATCAGTATTATTATTCTAGTATTTCTATCAAAACTACATACATATTGAAAAAACCAGACCTTAAGACTTAAGTGTGAAATGCTCTGTATTACAATGTTCTCCATGAATAATTCTAGAACAACTAACTCACTACAATGAATCAAAATTTTGCACTTTAGGAGAAAGAAACCCTAAATGTACATCAAAAGAAGACACTTAGAAAACTCAGGTTCGTTGATGAATAGCTGCCCATCACCTAAAGAGAAACCCTAATCTGTACTCTAATTCATGCTTCTTGCATTTTCCCTCTAATAGAAAAATATTCCCTTACTGGGAAGACTTCATTCTTCATCATTCGCGTTGTCCATGCAACAACAGAAAATTACCTCTGCTTCGTGAGACATTTCATTCCTTCATTTACCCTTGTAGTGAAATTTTTTTGGTTTACTCATGAATTCTTTTTATTCCACTCTTTGTCTTTTCACAGATGAAGGAAACAATTCTCCCATGAAGAAGCTTTTCTTCTTTTAATATTTTCCCTTTTATCTCACACTTTACTTTGGAGCACTTTTCACTTTTCAGTTAAATTTAAAATTAATGAATACATTAATTTACTTATTGTGCATCAAAGTCATTTACCCGAGCTATAAAAATATTTTTCCCATGTCCTTCACTTTGTCCTTACCCAAAAATTATTCCATGTTACATTTAAATTTTAACCTTTAAAAAAAAATTTGGGCTAATGAAAATACTTACTTCCACCTTTAATATTCTCGTAGCCAAAGAAGCTTTTTAATTTTTATATTGGAAAATTATTTCATCAGGCTTAGTTTCAATATTTAAAATAATACTTAGCAATGCACTTTAAAAGTTTTATCGAGCCCACCTTACCTTTCATCCAATGCCCGTTCTCCCACTGCTCTTGATGATGGTAGCCAAAATTTGCTCGGGCTCATAGGAAAACAAGATTTAAAGCTTTATACCTATCCTCCCCGCTTCCCTGTGCCTCTGTGCCAACATTTTCCATAGCTCTCATAGGCTAGTGGGCGAGACTTTTTTCCTACTCTGCATCTTCACTTTGAGCCAGTGTTTGCCTTAATTCATTCTGCAACTCCACATTTTCTATGGTAGCATCAAGAAAATATGTACAGTAGTCAATTTGGAAATCTTTCTTCTCCATTGAAGCCACACAAAAATATAATTTCCTCAAACAATTTTGATACATTTTCACTATAAGCACATATTGTCCCAATGCAAAGTAATATGCATTGGGTTTCTCCATTCATTGACATTGAATAAAGCAATCTCCAGTAGCAGCCCCTTGTTCTCTGTAACTAGTTATCAAGCCTTATCAGGATGCATTCCCACATTTCATGAATCCTTCTCTCATGGTGCAAGTTGTGCAGTAATTCCAACTCCCAAATAAAAGTCAGCACAAGAATTCCCTTGCATTGATTCACCTTCTTCCAGCTAGTTTAATACAGGCACCACTTGTATTTTTGTAGCAATTTCCTTTATAATATGAAACTGACACCTATCAATCAATGCAATGGCCGCTCCTCAACAACATAAACATTTTCAAGTCTCTACACCAAGACTTTACCATACAGTTCTCAAATATCTCAAGATGCGTTGTCACATTATGTGGATTCTTTATCTTGTTACAAAGAGCTATAAAATGATTCCACCTTCCAAGTGAAAAGGTCATCAAAAGAATTCGACTCACCTCAATTCACTATATGCATCTGCAATTATTTCTTTTGCTTTGAGCCAATCATTTGTCCTCTGTTCCATGCCTTCATTTTCAACGCGCTCAAAATGATCTCCATCTATATTCTTTGCATCTGATTTGCTCGATGCAGCTTTAACTATTTCTCTACTTGAAAACATTCATTTGTTTTCAACTCTAAGTTGCTAGCATACATGAAGCATTTGATGGGATTTTTATCTATTCTAAATGCACCCCATTCAAGCCTAGAGCTTTTGCTGTGTTTTCATCAAGCATTTGGCATGTTTAGTATCCTCTTTGAAAGCCCGCTCCATCAATTCAAACCCTAATATGATCCCCTTTGAGGCCCACGCCCTTGGCTCACAACCTTTAAAATATGGAATATTAATTGCTCCTTTTGACATTCTTTTCAATGGTGCTTCCAAAATAATATATGTTGTACCTTCTGAGGTACTATTTGATAAATAAGGCTCTCCACTCAAACAACCTTCACAAAATTTTGTCATCTCATAAATTTTGGTGTTCTCCTCTCGTCTTTGCATTTTATATTCTTGAAAAAATGGTAACATCGATCACTTCTTGGTTGTTTTCCCTTTCAAACAATAGTATTAGTTATTTTATGATGCCACGGGTTTTCTCTGTAGAAGAATTCTATACCCTCTTGACTGCCATTTCCGAGCATCCATTCCCTATCTGCAATACTATGCAAACATGCCATGTCTAGAAGTAAAGTCTTTGATTGGTAAATGGGAGAGGGAAAGATTCATAAAAACCCAATTTCCAAAGACACCAAGTTCCTTGTGAGATTTCTTCATAATGAGATCCTTGCAAAAGGTGGATCAACAATAAATTGCAAACTTAGTTGGATCTAACTTCAAACCTCAAGCCATGGCTGCAAGTGAAAATATGTATCCATATAATCAGGAAATTTTAAATAGTTTTTTTATTATATGGGAAAAATAGGTTTTGAGTGGACCTGAAACCATTTACAAGAGGTTTTGGATGGACCCGAAACCATTAATGAGCAGGTTTTAACGGGGACCCAAAACCCACACAAAAAGACCAAGCTACAAAAACATAGAACAAAGACAACCAGTAGTGAACCAAAGACAAATTATAAAAGAAACAACATGAATACACAAATATGCACCAATAGAAAGGTTTAAACAGGATCCTCAACCCCAAAACAACCAATTACAAGGGAACTTGCAACTAAGAACCACCTAAAATGGCCAAGTAACCATTAGCCTGTAACTGCCAGACTGCAACACAACACTTATCAGCACTAACCAGCAACACACTTCCTGAAACATCAAGGTAACCATCAGCCTATCACAACCAGACTGCATCACAACACTTATTAGCACTAGCCAATGAAACCAAACTCCCCACCTCAATAGAAGAGTTAGGAATCAGAGTAGAACACCGAGAAACCTCCCAATCACACCAGCAGGGAGAAGGCTTCCTCTTGCAACACCACCAAACCCAAAGACCCAAATCAAACTCAACCTCAAAAGGAGTAGGCTCCCCTCTATAGGAGCAGATGCCATGAAGAACCTTACCACAACTGCAACCAAACTATAACAAAGAAAACTCCACCTCCATAGGAGCGTGCACCACCTCCAAAGGTGTTGTAACAACAAGGACCAACAACAAGGAAAGAACCTCCACAAATCCACATACCCAAAATCTACCTCTAAAAGAGAGGGCTCCACCTCGGTAGGAGTAATCTTCACCTCAATAGAAGACTTAGAATGTAGAAAAGGGAAGAAATCCAACCAACCAACAATAAGGATCTCCATGACAACCATCGACAACTCGAGACCATGGCCCAGCAAGAGACGCACAGGAATAAACCCAACCACCCCACAAGGGAGTAAAGAGAACACACAAACAAACAAAAAATCTTAATATAAGCAGGCATAGAAGAAATAGAGAACACCTTAGCCACCAGCCAAGAGGGAAGAAACTTATGCACAACAGAAAACAATAACTTCCCTACTCAGAGAATAGCAACATCCTTGGCTAGAAAAAAACCAACACTAACAAAGAGACAATGGACCTCGAACAGACAAGAGCATCCACACTACCCAAAAAAACATCAAGCACTAATAAGGAGCCAAAGGTACCAGGAAGAAGTAAGGAAAGGTGAGGAAAAACCCCCAACAGAGAGAGTGGGTAGCAGGCAAGACAATGAAGAGCAACATCCAACCTTGCATGCCAGTCAGGGTCAAGAACATGCCCATAACTAACCACAAGCCACTCTACTAGAGTCAAACCAAAGACCTCCACCAACAAGCACCACAAATAAGGGCAACCAAAAGGCAACACCAAGCCAGAAGAAAGCAAAGCGGTCCAAGTAAGGCAAGAGGAACCCAAGCATGGAAGAAACAGGGAGAAGGCCAAACCAGAAAGCACAACCTCAGTGACTCTAACACATTGGTCAAAGTCCAAATCAAGCCATAACCCTGAGCCACATCCTGAAAAGGACCAGAGCCTCACAAGACACACCCACTTCCAACACACATCAACCAGAAACAACCGCTTCCCAGCCACCAATGCACAAACCACAACTAGTCACAGCCTAGGCCCCAACACCCAAACGAAAGCCAGACGTAGCCCAACCTCCAGAGCCCAACCCACAACATCAAAGCCAAGAAGCAAAGCAAGCTAAGAAAGGAAAGAGGAACCCTTCTAGGGAAGAAATAGTGTGAAGGCCAAACGAGAAATCCCAACCACACCTCTAACACACTGATCAGAGTCCAAAATAAGCGAAAACCCTGAGCCACATCCTGAAAGGAACCAAAGCCTCACAAGACACACCCTCTCCCAACCCAAATCAACCAAAAAGGGCTGCAGCCCAACCACCAGCACCCAAAACACATCCAGTCATAGCTCAGACTCCAACGCCCAAACAATAGCCAGTCATTGCCCAATTGCTAGCACCCATCACTCAGCATCAACCTCATCGCGAAGAAGCAGAGAAAACCAAGTAAGGCAAGAGGAACCCTTGTAGGGAAGAAACAGGGTGAAGGAAAAATGAGAAATCCCAACCACACCTCTAACACGCCGGTCAGAGTCCAAAATAAGCCATAACCTTGAGCCACATCCTAAAAGGAACTAGAGCCTCACAAGACACACCCTCTCCCAACACACAACAACCAAAAATGATCGCATCCCAGCCTCCAACGTCCATAACACCACCAACTGCATTCCAGTCTCCAACACCCAAACATCAGCCCATCGCTGCCTAGACGCCAGCACCCAACCCTCAACATCATCCTCATTATCAAGATGTGAGCCATCCTCCCCATTTGCATCAGAGGATTTCAAACTCCCCAAATGACTCCTATTCCTGCCTCCTCCTTTGCGATCCATACCCCTGAATTTGTTAACGCAAAGTAAAAAAAACATTTTAAATAGTGTTAGCATGTATAAAAGATTTGTTTTCTCAGTATCATGTAGCTGTTTAAATTAATGGCAATATTAAATAATGCCTTGACTTTATCCTGTGGTAACTCAAGTGAAATACCACCACCTTTTGTTTGATGGATTTGCTCCATATCCTTTCACATACCTAATTGAGGCTTTGGGGCCTAAATTCCTTTGAAAATGATCACAAACCTAATTTATATATTTCAATAAACAAGTCAATGCATATATCTTCTTCAGGCTTGCAACCATCAGGAATCTGCAAGAAGGCATCATAGAATCTGGCAAAGAGTATGTCGAATCTCCCCTAAATCTCCTTATGTCAATCAAAGCTTGTTTGCATTTGAAACCTTGAAGGAAATTTTGATTGTTCATCCCTCCATGTTTTTCCCTATTCAAAGCAACTCACTTGAAGTGATTTCCTCAGTGCAACACTTACAATTTCACCATTATGCAAAGCATGTCGG
Source organism: Sequoia sempervirens (assembly GCA_007258455.2). Lineage (NCBI taxonomy): Eukaryota > Viridiplantae > Streptophyta > Pinopsida > Cupressales > Cupressaceae > Sequoia > Sequoia sempervirens. The sequence goes on along the minus strand of VDFB02111373.1, from coordinate 45,843 downwards.
GTCCCCATGTGGGCTTGGCTAAAAAAAAAACATTTTGAAACAAATTTCACTTTGAATTGATTTGAGGCTACTTGCATATGCATCTAAGGTGAAATATTTGAAGTGGGTAACCACCATAATCCATTTTTAGACACTTTGTACTATAGTCAAAACAGGTCAAGTGGCCTCTGGAATTGCCTTGGGAAACTAGTTAAACGACCTCTTGGAGCCATGAAAATTTATAGACATGCAGACATTTGAAACAAGAATTCCATGCAACAAATGACTTGAAAAAATAGATCATGAGGTGAAATATATTCAATGGCAAAGTGGCTCAGTGAGACTTTTCTGCAAATGCACCTGTTCAAAACCAATTAAAGCTCACCAAGTTGCTACTTCGAAGAAATACCAAATCATCTCCTGGGGAACTGCCACTGGACATACTAGGTCATTTGGGTACACTAAGTATGTGTACAAGAGGGATTTCCTTGAATCATCATTCATCACAAGATATTAGGGGTCAAAGTTGACCACCTTGAAACATTCTGGAAATGCAGATGTAAAAATTGAACAAATTGCGTTTACTTTTGGCCTGGTAAAAATATCAAATCTTATCATGAGAATCTAAAATCGTACCAAGGAGAATATGAATGTGGGGGAAATGTAGGGAACCAATCCATTGGTCATGAAAATCACCCAACTGTGAAATATTCACTCGAACAGGAGGCCACTTCATAGGACAAAGAGTTTGCAAACAACAAAACAGTCCCAAAACCCTCCAGATTTTCTCTTCAAAACCCAATCAAAACTCATCACGGGAAGCTAAATTTAGATACACATGTTCACATATGTCACATGAGTAAACTCGCCAAAGGATTTGGCATGAAAATTAACTGGCTCCAAATTATGACCCTCTAAAGTAGGTCACTGGGGCAAATTTTTCAGGGGCATTTCTGAGTGTGTAGATCAAAATTTTCAACATGGGCACTCAAAATTTTAAATTTTTTAAGGTTCCATCAGGGCGCATGCATAATTAGTTGGCAAGTTTGACCAGTTCATCTTCCCAATGTATGTTCCAGGCCTTCCATCATCATAGTGCCCTTTCCATTTCCATTCTGAACACTCCTATCCCTCAAGGGGTGGATATCCCTAAGTTTGAAAAGTATAATGGTTGTGGGGACCCGTGGATGCATGTATCATCCTTCAATACTATATGTATTAATTTCATTCATAATTTAATGCTTTGTTGGCCAAGCTATTCTCGCGTTCTCTCAAATAATTTTCCTTGGAATGGTATTGTGCTTTACTTGAAAATTCTATTTTCTCTTTGACCAGCTAGTCAACCAATTTCTCCAATACTTCTAGGCCAATATTGGGTCGAAGATCACCTTCAACGATGTTCTTCAATGTAAGCAGGGAACCCATGAGAAGTTGATTGACTTTATATCTTGGTATCGGGCTATTTTTGCTTAGATTTCCTATCCTTTGCCTAACTACAATGTTCAAAAGGTGCTTATTGGGAACTTGCAGCCTACTCTACAAGAGAAATTTATTTTGATGAACTATCCTTATTTTGCACATCTATGTGCTACTTTGAGTGAATACCATCAAGTAGTTTTTTAGTACAAGGACTCGTCCTTGTGCTTCCGTGCCAGAATGGCCAATCGGTTGTGTTAGTCTTAGGTAAGAAAAAGGCCATGGCTTGTTGGAATATGAAGTCAATTTTATTGTTATTGCAACAATGACAGATTGTATGCACCTGGAACGATTGAAGGCCTACTATTCAACTGAAGGTTGAAGTGACGGGGGTCCTAGGGGGGTTGTCGTAGCCCCCCTACATGTTGAAGGCATTCTCGATGAAGCCGAATTTTTTTTGGCCATTTTTGACTCTCTATTTTTGGCCGTTTTTCCAAATGTTCGATATGTAGTTGTATGAGTTATAATTATTATTTTTGTATAGTTGTGTTTGAATAGGACTCTACAACTTGGATTTCTTATACTCTGTTGAAGTCACATTTTCTATAAATTTTTAGAAGATTGTTGTAATTGCAAATTTCTTGAGAAACAAAATATGAAAGTTCATTGCCCGTGGTTTTTTTTTGGTATAATTTTACCAGGTTTTCCATGTAAATACTGTGTTAACATTGTGCTTATTATTTTTCTCTACTTTCTACACTATAAATTTTCTTACATGGCTAACGTGGCCTTTGTTCCATCTGATAAAAATAATACAGGACATAACAAAAATTTGACTAAATTATCATAATCATACACTAGTGTCCTACAAAAATTATTAAAATATAAAGTGATAGCATTTCCTAAGATTTGATTGTTGTCCAAGTCGTATCCTTAGTGGTATGACTCTCAAAAGTTCTGTCAATTTCATTGAGTTTTTGGACATGATATCGAAAGATGCGTCTGCATGTGTCACGTAATTTAGGACCACATCAATGAGGGGACCATTTGCCTCGATGGTCAAAAGAAAAATTCTAACAAATATATATCCAAGCCTAATAGCCAAATAAATATATACACATATTTGTTCCCATCGCACTCTATGAACTTAGTCACTCCTTTGTATGCTTTTGATCCTGCCCCATCTGAATATGTGAATGTGGTCTCCTCATATTCCTCCTGTAGAATGTGTGAATGGTGTGCCTAAAATTACATTCACCTCACACAATCTACCCTTGAACAAGGAGCCCTCTTTGTTGTATGTTCCTACTCGAATCAACGGTAACATTGTAATTGGTTTTATGGTTGACCCATCGAGCCGAGTAAACGTTATCATGGAGGATTCCTTGTTTATCAACAATTTGCATAAGGATAAATATGATGAATCATAGGTCACCCTTCACACTCATGATGGGTTTTCTATCACCCCTATGGGCTCTATTTATTTATGAGTTTCAGTTGGTCCTAAGTCTCTCAATGTTCCATTTGTTGTGTCCCAAAGTCATACCTATTTAGTGTAAGGTTGGGAATTCCTTGGTTGGCCTCTATGAATGTAGTTGCTTCTATGATCCACAATTCCTAAAGTATCCCCATGAGGGTACCATGCATGTTATCTAGGACATTGGATACAAGTCATTGGTAGCACGATGGGGTCGAAATCCCTTGACCATTTTTGGCCTACCCCAGTTGTACCCCTCCCTCCTCGGGGAGCTCTCTTATATCAAGCTTATTGCAGGTACAAGACTTGGGGCTTGGTGCTGAAAGGTGGTTTTTCTCTATCACCTTATGTTGTTTCTCTGAAGGCCTCTTTGCTTGCACAAAAATAGGTTTCATTCTCTACCCCTTAAAAGGGGAAGGACAAGCTTATTCTTACCCTCAAACCTTTCCCTTCTATTTCCTCCATAAATAATATTTTACACCTTTTGCTTCTTCTTCTTAGCCCTTAGCAATGTCCTCTATTCCTGCTCCTATGCATAGCACAAGAAAAGGAAAGGCACCCATGCTATGGAAGTTGAATTCTCAATTTTTCTAGCTTCCTATCATGCACATGGTGCCCTAACTCACCCTGTATGGCAAGGGGAAGTATTTCCATGGAGGTTTTCCTATGTCTTGGCCTTTGCGACCTCCACTTGTTCTTCCACCTACCTCTAGGGTAGGGCATGAGAAGAGGCCCAATACCAAGATGCCTCACTCTATTTTTTCTTTTACGTCTCTTTCTCCTCCTAAGGAGTCTCCCCTTTCATCAGAAACAGTTTTGAAGGTTGCTCCTATGGTAGAGTAGGAGCCCTCGACCTCTTCTCAGGTTGCGCCCTCTAGTTCCCATAGCCAACATAACCATCTTGTGCATGAGAATAACCACCAAAAAAAGGGCTCTAGAAAAGGATCACATGGCTTTGCAAAGGGGTGGGGAGGAGCATCTTTTTTTTGTTTTTGCTCCTGCTTCTTCTATGGTTTCTTCTGCTCCTCATTTTTCTTCTTCTTGAGTTCCCAGCGCCTTCGTGCTTTTTCCAGTTTCATCGATGGATCATGATGAACCTCTCCAAAAGGGTGTAGATGTTCATCACTCACTTGATGGACCTCCCCTTACCTATCTTCTCGATATTCCTCTTTTCTCGTAGTCCATCAACATGCCTCACACAAAGGTGGTGTCCTCTATGGCCCTGTCTCCTTCTTTTGCTTCTACCTCATCTATGGGGATTCTGCATCCTCTGATGAAGTACAAGTCAGAGGATGAAATCACTTCGAGTGATGGTCCAAAGAATTTGTCTTCACTTTTTGAGTCTTATTCTTCTTTTTCCTGCACCATCCTTGTGATGGAGGCATCCCTTGCATCCCCGAAGTTTGTCACTACCCCTTTTCTTGAGGTTGGTAGTGACTCTCAGGTGTCTTGTTGTCCTCTCACTCATTTGACACATGGAAATCCTAAAAAATTACATGTTCAACTTGTTGGAGGATATGCTCACTTTTTCCTCGATCTTTGAGAGATCGGTGACCATAGTCTCACAAGAGCTCGGCAAAGAGGACCTCAATGGGCCCTCTTCCTTGGCCCTTGTCACAAGTGAGTCAGCTAGTATAGCCGTTTCTATCTCTCCCCTTTAGGATCATCCTCCCTCTCCCTATAATGATCTAGATTGGGAGCAGGATGACATGTTGGTGGACTTGGATTAGGGTGGTGCCTCTTCTACATCTGTAGATTATATTTGTGTGATTATTTGTGGTCCCTTAGACTTGTTTTTATATGTTTGTGCTCTTTCCTAGAGGATCCTTGCTACCCTTGTAGGTGTTTGGATATAGGCATGAGAATATGTCATAACATTATTCTATTTGTTTCATCATTCTTTTATGTGTCATAAATCTTGCTTTTCACCTCGGGGATGATGCAAAGCATTGGGGGAATTTAGGCCTTCTTCCATGTTGACCCAATTTTTATTTTTGGTTTGTCTACATGTGCTCTTCTTCATTTTCTGATACATTTTGGGACTTATGGTAGTTTATACATATATTATATCTATCTATATCTATGAGTAGTTCTGACCCCGAATTATCAAATGCCCTGTCCCTTGACTTCATCTCTTCCTATATTCTTCATGATGTTGTGGTTTCTATGTGTTTCCCTCATGTGTGTGACAACATTCCATGTACATAGCATCATGTATTTCATGTCGTGACATCTCTTATATTTCTTTTCTCTCCTTAGAATGGCATGTGCTCCTTCACATAGTACACATCATTCTAAGGGGGGGCTCTCATCTCTGCTTAATTTTCAACACGGAATATTCTTTCAAAATGATTCCTTGATGAAATTTCCTTCAAAAAGATCCCTTGACAAAATAATCCCTTGCTAAAAACTTCATTTTCAAAAAAGGAGTATTTTTTTAAAAGGATTCCTTGATGAAAGATCTTTCAAAAGAATTCTTTGATGATAGAATCACTTGTGGAGAATTTGTGTCTTTCAAAAGGAGTGTTCTTTTGAAAGGGTTCATTGATTTATTAATGTCTTATGAAAAGGATTCCTTGATGAAAGAACCTGATGCAGGAGCATCCATGGCCTAGTGGTAATCCTGTTTCAATCTATTTTGCTTAATTTTGGAGTGATGGTATTTCATATTTTTTTCTTGGATTACATGTTGAGGATGGCTAAATATTTGTCTTCAAATAAATTAATTTGTCAATTAATTTCTTGTGCAACTTTGACAAATTGCCTTGTGGGTGAAAAACCAACATAAAGCAATTTTAAAAAACTTAATTATTAAATATTTGAAAAAAATTATGGGGGCATGGGGATTGAGATGTAGAGTTTTAAAACACTCTTTGCATGATTCCTAAATAATAGGGGTTGTGGAAGTGGGCACCTAGGCTTGCTTTTATTCATCTGTTTTTTCAGGAGTCAAAAAAAGGAAAAATTTAAAACTCCTTTTCCTATCTTTGTTGGGCTGTTGGGAATGGAAATTTATTTTGTTTTAATTTTTTTTTGAGGTTATAAATATGCAGCTACAACAAATGGTGTACCTGGTTGAGGAAGGTAAAATTAAGCATATGAAATAAATTCCTTCACAAGGAGGTGGAGAATCAAGAAATTATGAAATAATAAAAGAGTTTTGAAGTAGATTTTTGAGGGAGAAGAAAAAAAACCAAGAAGAGACTGGGCATGGGTATTTGAAGTCTAAGAAGACATGTTTTTTGCAGGTCAATGAATTTTTTGGAGCAGTGTTGTACCCAAACCAATTTTTTTTTTTGCTTCACTAAGGAATTTTGCTAAATATAGTCTTAACTTTGTTAAAGTGATGTCAGAAGGTCATTTTTGGGCTTTTCAAATATGGAGCTTGTGTCAGTTTCATGTCAGTCTGTTACTGAAGAATTTTGAGGAAAGTGAAAATCTAAAGGAAGATCGTCAAATTTCTTTAACTCTAGAGAGAGGAGCACATTTTTAGAAAGGCGCCCTATCTTTTAGGGGCTCAAATCCTTTTTTTAGGGTTTGTCACCTCCAGCCAACATTTGTTTGGCATCATGTGAGCTTCGCAACGAGCTATCAAGCCTTTCAAATGGACCTGTTTTGCTCGATTTACGAGAGGTATAGCGAAAAATGAGATGACAAAAATGGCTCTTTGGAGGAAAAAGAGCACCTTTTCAAAAAGGTGCCCTTGATTTTCACTCCTTAGATGATGTTTTCTGAACAAATGTGCCTTTGCAGTTATTGTGTGGAATGAAGTCAGCTTCGCAGTGAGCCAGTTATCTAGTCCTGAAGCTTTGTTAGTCAGAAGTTATTGAGGATTCGTTTTTCCCTTCGTACAAGATGAAGATGGAGAAAATTTGACTAAGTCTGAGAAAAAGAGCAGCTTTTGAAAAGGGCGCTTGGATTTTTGAGCCTTTAGGCCTTAGTTTTATGGTCTGTAGTCTCAAGGAGTCTTTTGATCATTTTTTTCCTCCTCTGCAATGCACCTGTCAGCCAGTCAATCGGTGAGGTTAGTCAACCAGTGTCAGGGATTGAACAAAGGTCCCAAAAGAGGTTCAAATTTTAGTTTCATCAAAAATAGCTAAGTCTGGAGAAAAACGCCAAAAGTCAGTTGAATTTTCAAACTTAAAATCACATGTGCGCCTAAAAGAGGAATTTTGAATATTGTTTAATATTTTAATTTTGACTTTCAGTTGAATTGAACGATTTCTAGGTTGTCATCTCCAGTTAACATTTTGGCATGTTGAGTGCTTTTTCAGTTTTGCATGTTGAGTTAACTAATTTGCATGTTCAGTTAACTGACTTTGCATGTTGAGTTACTGTTTTGCATGTCCACTTAACTGAAGTACATGTCAAAAGTCAACTTAAGCTTTAAAGCATAGCACATTTTTGCATTTTTGTGAAGTTGTTGAAGATGGCACTTTAATATGGATTTTTAACTTCAGTCTCTAAAGGTGTCGCCTTAGTTAGGTTTTCTAACTAAATTTCCTAAAGCATGGATTTTGAGTTTTCAAATATGGTGACTTAATATGGACTTGTCAACTGAAGTTTGATATGCATGGTGCTTTAACATGGATTTTTCAACTAAAGTCTTTAAGATGGCGACTTTTAGTCTTGAAGATGGCACCCTATTTAGGGAATTTTTGTCTTCAGTTAACTGTTTTTAGAGACAATCATTGGCTAGGCATGCATTTTTGAGGTCCAATCACAATTCAAGTGCCATTTTTAAGTTTGCATGTATTTTTTATGAATTTTAGTGATGAAAGTCTATTTATTCAGACTTAGGCATCCATTATTCTTAATCCCAAGCTAAGAGAAATACATTTTTCTTGAGCAAACAGTGACTTGAAGGTGCTACAGGTGTCATATTTCAGCGTTCTTTGTAGCAACGGATTCAGTTTGTTCAAAAGAAGAATATTCTAGACTTTGTTTTCAATTTGCATGCAGGTTACATTGAATTCAAGATAGAGATAGGCGAATTCTACATAAACAAAGCAAATAAAACCGTCTTTCTTCTGTCTTATTTCTTTTATTTCTCATCTTAGGTACTTTCTAGGCATGTCAAAGAAATTCAGCATATTTTCAGAATTTGATCATCTGGGTTCGCGTACTTCAGCATTTGCAACAAAACCCATGTCTTAGATTTTTTCGAGAAAATTGCCCCGCAGCCTTCATTCTGAAGCTCTGTGCTTTTTTCCGAGAATCTCTTTGCATGTGGGTCTAAAACTCAATTTTTCAAATTTTTGTTGATTTGGGTTGTCTTAGAATTTGATTCTGCACAAAACCCATGTTTTAGAAAAAATTCAAAAACTTTTCCCGCCATAGGCTATTTTTAGCCTTGTCTAGAGATTTTCAGCCTTTTCGGAAAGTTGTCCAAATATATTTGACTTTACAGTCAAAAGTATTCATTTTCAAAATGCAGTTCAATCTCATTGATTATAGAACCAAATCGGTTCTTATACATGATTTTGTTAAAACTTCAGACACTGACTTAGGTCATGTTTATCCAGTGGTTAACCTGAGCAGTTTAGAGGGTGTTAGCAACAATTCATTGAGAAATCTTGAACGTTCCAGGTTGCTAGCAGCGGCATCTATTCCCATCACCGCTTTTGATCTCGAGTTTATTCTTGCTTGCATCAAGCATTACGACTCATCTTCACAACAAATCAGATCAGCTGATGGGAGAGTTATTTGCAGTCTTAAGCCAAAGGATGTAGAGAAGTGCTTTGCTATTCCTTCTCGTTCAGATAATTTCATTGTGGTTACTGAGGCTTGTGAGAAGATATGGGATGGAGATCAAGAACATTCACAGAGAAAGGTGGCTCACAGATGGTTGAAAGTTCAAAAGACTAACATGCCTAAAAAGGTTGGTCGTGGTGAATTCAAGGATGAGGTTGTTGTTTTGATAATTTTGCTTAATCGGGTTACAGGTCAAGAAGATGCTAGCACTTTCCGACCATGCATGTTTTACCTCATTTCTAGGATCCTTGATGGCACAAAACATTTTGACTGGGCTATGTTGATTAGTGATTGCCTACATTAGCAAATTACTGATTTTCTTAGGTTTCATGAGTTTCATATGGTGTCTTACTTGGTCTATTTAGTTGCATTTCAAGGTAGCTATAGACACCTAAAAACTAACTGGACTCTTGGTGTTTGGCGTGTTCACGAGTACTATTCTCAATTGGATTTTTCTAAATCTGAACAAGATTTCCAAGCAGTGTATGATCAATTTTCCATGAGGACAGTCAGAGATCTTGACAACGAAATGCACATCCGTATTTCTGTAGAAGCAAAATCAGCAATGGAGACTTGGGCGGATTGGTTTATCCAATTCCCTACTTTCACATACATCTGGGTTTATGGATATGTTGGAGAGTCTCTGATGTTACCAAGGTACTCTTCAACAATATCATCTTCATGGAATTTCTCAGATAGGTTCAACATGTTCACTCCTTTCTTCGCAATCATCATAAGTCAGCAGCTACTTTTCCATTTGGATTGGGCATTTTCACATGCAGAACTGCGGCAGATGCCAGGCATATGTCAATTGAGATGGAAATATTCAAACTTAAGTTTCATACTGAGAGGCATTCCTATGATCCTTTGGGTCATTATGCATCCAGGTTGGAGTGAGGGATTGCACATAAGCCATCACTTGAAGATTTATGGGCTAATTGTGAAGATGAATTTGAGGTTCGTCATCGTCACTATTGTAGACTCACTATTACTCAACTCTCTGATTACCTATCAGAAGATGTTGATGGTCTATCAGATGATGATGGAGAGGTTCTTCTCAATTCATATGTCAAGGATCAAATTGCTCGGTAGCCACTTCGCTCACCAGATTGGTATCCTAAGGAGAATACTTCTATTGAGGATGTGTCTAGATCGGTTATCAAGACCAACAAGCAGTTCTTGGAGAGTAAACAGAGGCGAAAGTCAGTTCCTGTAGCAGAGCCACCAATGAATTTTTCTTCATTACCTTCTACTTCAAGGTTGAGGCCTCAGGTCAAGGCTATTGTGATGCCACCTAAAGGAGTTAGACTCAGTGGAAACACAAGAAAGAGGAAAAATGGTAAAAGGAAGCAGAAGTAAGTCGAGAATGCACCTAAGATCTCAGTGGAGACAATCATTCAAGTTGAGCCTCATGTTTCACCTCCTAGTTCATCACATGTGCAGCCTATTGATATAGATTCAGAGCCTGAGATACCAGTTGGAGTAGGATTAGAGACAACCGAACCACCACAGGTTGATACATCAGGGACTCTCTCTCCTCAAATTGATAATATTGTTCAGTCTTGTTGGCTTGAGAGGTCTTTGGGGAGGCAAAGGCGAGAACCTTCATATAACCTTGATTTATCTGAATTCAGTGAGCCTTATCAGAAGAGGTCAAACAAGAAAATCAAGAAGCAGGTGCATATTGAGAAGACTCCAGAGTCATAGATTGTTATAGAGGTTGCTACTCCTTCAGAGGGTAAGAGCCTAGATGAAGTTGAAGTCGGTGACTTTACTTTCAGCAAGGAAAATCTTGGAAGGACCACTCAAGAGACAGATGTGAGCCTTCTTAAGAATGTCACCAATAATCTTGAAGAATGCATCATAAAGGATGGAGAAGATAAGGCACTGCTTAAGGCTAAGAACAGTCAACTTCAACAATATATCTCTGATCTTGTTCATGGAGATTCAAGTAGAGAGCTTGTGCTTCCATAGAATACACCTGTAGAACAATGAAAGTTGGATCAGTTAGTCAGTCATGGCAGACTTCTTGAAAACTGGATTGAAAGCTTCATTTTAATAGGTCAACATCTTCTTATGGATTTTTATCAGTTGAGGAGTGACACACATAAACTTCATCAAGGCATCTAGCTGCTCAAGATTTCAGTTGTAGAGAGTTTAGCCAAGGATCGAATTCTTGTATCCCAGTTGTCTGTTGCATACGATGCCTTGGAGATTGATGAAGATAGAGACAAGTTTTTCACTTGGAAAGAGCAACACCTTTTCAAAGTGGAGATATGTGAAAAGATCTCTACCAAGTTATTTTCACTAAAGGATAACATTGTCGAAGCTCTTGCACTCGTTAGTGGTTTTGTTGTTCAGATTCCATGTCATTACCTTCTTGAAGATGGCACGTATATTGCATTGAATGAAGTGCAAGCTGAATTTGAGAAGTTGATTCGTGATAACCTTGAAGGAGATCCTGTGGCGGATAAGTTGGAAAAAATTTCAATGATTTCAGCTAGTTTCAAGAAGGTGGCTGAAGATGTTAGAGAATGCATACATATGATCAAGGAGAGTGACAGGGAATTGAAGAAAAAAATTGTTGTTTTGGACAGTGTTAAAGTTCCAGAAGACAAAATGATTGATGAATTCTTGGTTGAGGTGTTGGATTGAGATGACTTGGAGTGATCTTCTAGTTGGAACCTATAGTTAGTTTCAGGGTTAGAGTTAAGAGCAACAGTTAACTTGACTTTCAGTCTTGAGTTCACTTGCTAATTTCATACATGCATATCATTCCCTTGGAATTATCTTCACAGAAGTTAGGATTAGGGTTTTCTAGTTAACAGAAGGTAGTGTTCCAGTTAACTTTGCTTTCAATAAGGGCATGCATGCTTGCACATTGTCCATTTATATTAGATGTACTGGTTAACTGATGGAATTTTCTAGTTAACTGTATAGTTTACTCTATTAGGGTTTAGTAATAAATCTTGCATGCATTTCAAGACTGTAGTTGACTCAAGGTGATTTTAGGGTTCCCTACACCTTTTGATGTCTATAAATAAGAGCTTTTGCTCATTTGTACATAAATTTTGCACGAGAGAGAAATATATGTTGTGCCTACCTTTCCTTCAATATTGCTCGTTTTGTATCTGTTCATGTGTATTTACTATTATGATGAATTGTTATGCCACTTGGGTTTCATGCAATTATGATGGTGAATTCTTTCCTTAGTTAGATCGACTCTATTTTGTGTTCAATAAACTTGTTCAGATTGAGCTAATAGATGTGCTACCTTGCCTTCAAGTTGAGAATCTGTTCTTGTTTATTGTATGGTGTTTTGTGAATAATAAACTTGTTTAGATTGAACTGATAGATGTGCCACCTTGCCTGCAAGTTGAGAATCTATACTCGTTTATCGTCAAATAGTCATTCCTGCTCCATTTCCTCATGCTCTATTTTCTTGAGGAAATTGGATAGATTTAAAGTAATTATCTTAGTTGTAGTTAGTAAACTATGAAACTAGAAAATACTTAGCTACAACATATATAGTTTTCTTGAAAGCCTTGTACCTCTTACAGTTGAGACAAAAAAGACGGGATATAGTTTAGTGTATTTCCCTTTTCAGGTACTTTTGTCTGGCACAACGAGGGAGCTTCCCCTTCTAATTTGAAGAGTGCTCATCGCGTAGTGTGCATAGTTGTATGTACCAACTTATACTCCAGAGGTGTTAGTTGTTATGCCAACAAGTAGCAATGAAGATTGGATATCTTCCAAGACACAGTGATAGAGTTTCGCTATGAATTTGCAGGATCATTTTGTAGATTTGCATAGCTTTTAAGCACATAGTTTTTGGATATTGTTTGAGCATGTTGGGAATGTATTTTCAGATGTTTGTATGAACATGTGTTCCTGTCCATCAGTCCATTGAGCCTGAAAATCTACTATAATCATATTTCCAAAGCAATGAAGAAAAATGTGTTGAAGTTTCAATTGATTTTTCTGAGTTGTTTACAATTTCTTGCATAGTTTTAAGGAGTGATCTGTGGTTTTTGTTGGGGGGTTTTGAAGAGGGTTTTGGGATATACCCATCCTCTCTTCATTAGTGGTATCAGAGCTAGTGTTCCTGAGTGTGTAGGCAAAAGCACCGATTGGAGTCAGTTTGCACTAGGACCTGAGGGTTGGATTGTGTGAGAGATTTGTTGCATGTGTATATGAAACTTAGAGGGTTTTGAAAAATCATGTTATTGAGGCTTTGTGAAGCCTTGAGTATGGAAAAGAGAATGAGAAAAAGGAATTTATTATTAGATGGATTTTGACAATTCCTAGACTTAAAGAACTCAAGGAAAGACTAAGGATGGATAGGGTGAGAGATTTTGATGAGCTAAAGCAAGCAGTGGAAGATTTGAAAGCAGATTGGGCAAGGATAAGAGGTAATGGTAACTTTATTTATCATTCTAATAATATCTTGAATGCAGGGAAGACAAAAGATGAATCAGAGTGTCATACATGTGAAACTACGGAAGAAGAATATGAGTGGGAAGAAGTTTTTGAATCTAAAGCTAAGGAGAAATTTCTTTTGGAAGGAATGGAAGATGAGATGAAAGAAGTTGTAGCAAAGAGTGGAGATGAAGATAAAATTGTAGCAGTTGAAGAAGATAAAGATGTTACAGCAAAGGATGAAGGAAATAATGAGGTAAATGAGGAAGTAGAATTTGAGATGATGGAATTTGAGGGTCCTATATTTGATAAAAAAATATGGTGAAGATGAAGAAGATCTCCTGCTCAAAGAGGATATAAGCAAGATAGATATCTTCTTTGAAGGGAAAGTAACTAATGAATGTGATAATGGGATGGAGGAGATGGTTGTAGCTGAGAAGAAAGAAGATGTAAAATTTTATTTTTGAGAAAATGATGTTGAAAATGATTTAATAAAAAATTATAAGATTGATGTAGAAGAGGAAAGTGCAACAAAGAATGCATTGGTAAATGGAGAAATTGCATATGAAAGTAAGGGAGAAGATGAAAAAGTGAATTTTGAGTTGATTGGAAAACTTCCCTTTGCATCAGTTGATGACCTCCTATTTGATACAAAGATTAGTATGACTAATATTTTGTTGCAAGATGAAAAATATGAACCTTTTGATTATTTTACTAACATTGATGTGAATACAAAAGAGAAAGAGTTTGCAGTTGAAAACTATCTTTTGGGAAACATGGGAAAAGAAGAACACAAAGACTGAATCAAGGTTGATGATGAACAAACTGTTGCAACAATAATATAGGAGGAGGTAATAAATTAATTTGATTATTTTACTGAAGAAGAGGAAACTAAATTTTATGATTTTTCAGAACATAGTAGTGTATATTGGTGGGAGATGAACTATGTAAAAAGAAATAGGAGGGGAAGAATAAAAGATGGAAGAGATATCAAATTGCAGGGAAAGAAGAGAAGGAATGATAATGCAGATAAGGTAGAAAAATGGATTCAGGATGAGCATAGCATTTACAAATGTTTATTAGCTTAACTCATGAAACATTTCAAATTACCTTGGGTGTCTAATGTAGGAGCATCCATGGCCTAGTGGTAATCCTGTTTCAATCTATTTTTCTTAATTTTGGAGTGGAAATTTTGGAGTGATGGTATTTCATATTTTTGGCTTGGATTACATGTTGAGGATGGCTAAATATTTGTCTTCAAATAAATTAATTTTTCAATTAATTTCTTTTGCAACTTTGACAAATTGCCTTGTGGGTGAAAAAGCAAAATAAAGCAATTTTAAAACATTTAATTATTAAATATTTGAAAAACATTATGGAGGTGTTGGGATTGAGATGTGGAGTTTTAAAACACTCTATGCATGATTCCTAAATAATAGGGGTTGTGGAAGTGGGCACCCATACTTTCTTTTATTCATCTGCTTTTTCAGGAGTCAAAAAAAGGAAGAATTTAAAACTATTTTTCTTATCTTTGGTGGGCTGTTGGGAATGGACATTTTTTTTAATTGTTTTTTGAGGTTTTGAATATGTAGCTACAAAAAATGGTGTACCTGGTTGAGGAAGGTAAAATTAAGCATATGAAATAAATTCCTTGACAAGGAGGTGGAGAATCAGGAAATTATGAAATAATAAAAGAGTTTTGAAGTAGATTTTTGAGGGGGAAGAAAAAAAACTAAGAAGAGGTTGGGCATTGGTATTTGAAGTCTGAGAAAACATGTTTTTTGTAGTTCAATGAATTTTTTGGATCAGCAATGAAGATTGGATATCTTCCAAGACATAGTGATAGAGTTTCACTATGAATTTGCAAGATCATTTTGTAGATTTGCATAGCTTTTAAAAACATAGTTTTTGGATATTGTTTGAGCATGTTGGGAATGTATTTTCAGATGTTTGTATGGACATGTGTTTCTTTCCATCAGTCCATTGAGACTGAAAATCTACTGTAATCAGATTTCCAAAGCAATGAAGAAAATTGTGTTGAAGTTTCAATTGATTTTTCTGAGTTGTTTACAATTTCTTGCCTAGTTTTAAGGAGTAATTTGTGGTTTTTTTGGGGGGGTTTTGAAGAGGATTTTGGGTTGTACCCGTCCTCTCTTCATCAAAACCCCTTTCTGAAAAAAATATTTTAAAATGATTCCTTGGTGTCTTATGCTTGGTATCTTATATATGATATTTGATGTCTTATATGTTGGCATCTAGCTTGGGGGAAACCTGACTAGACCAATATTTTTTGTGACTGTCCTGAAACACAATTTGCAACAACCATAGGCCTACATTCTTTTCATATGGACTCTAGCCATGCTAGCCATACCTATCAACATCATATTATATCTGATCAGATTGTGTCTTATGATTGTGTCTATTCTTTTTTTCTTTTTTTTCACCTAACTTTTTTGTGGTGAGATTGTAGCTTACTTTGGAGGATCCAAGACCCATGTCCTCTTCACATTCTAGTGGATCCCCCCTTTCACGCCAGGTATACCAGATTGAAGGACTGCTTCCTCTCCCTTTCAATATATTCTCTTCAATCTCTTTCTTCTTTAAATCACATATGCTCTGACACATATGCTCACTAAAGTGGGGGAAAAATGTTGAGACTTAAAATTGCACCCTAGTGCAATTTCCCACAATGTACCCTTACTTTAGCCTTATAACATTCATAATACAAAAACCTGCCATTTTAAACCCTTTATCTTATCTATGCTTCGACATTTTCCGTCGGTGGAGGGAATTTTGTCTAGGATGCTTCTACACTATTGTAACATGCCTATTGTTCTACCCAGTAATTTTTCTATGTTTAACCCATAAGTGAATAGTTTATGCATCAAACATAATGAGCAATAAAAAATTTCTTTTCCATTCAATAATAAATGCATCATTTGAAATATAAATTTATCTGAACTTTCTATTGCATAATCAAAGAATCATTCCAATAATATAAGTATGATTTAACTTTACATAAAGATATTCAAGATAACATTTCACATTACAATTTCCATATAGATGGATACATAATTACAACATAGCTTCAACAAGCTTACAAGAACTATAAATACAAATGGTCCAGAATTTCCTCTCAAATATTGGCAGCATTCTCGTCCTTCTTGGATCTTACACTAAGTGATTGTGCTAATGACGGGGAGAACTTGTGTGCTCAAATAAAATTTATTTCTAGAGAGTTATACATCATAATTATACTATCTCATATGTACATCATAAGTATATTAGTAATTGTATCCTATATGACACCTATACTATAGTGATTGGAAAATAAACTCGTTCCCACTGGCTAATACAATAATCCTTAGTGTAACCCAAATGGAAAAGAATGTCAGTGTATTGTGCACTACACCATGGGTCCCATCCTTCCCTTTGGTATTTAAGCTAGTCAGACAACTTAGAAGCCAAGACCATCCATCACTTATACAAACATTTACCTTAAGCTTAATAATATTGCTTCATAACTCAAGCTTTGCATCTACAAGTTTTCCTTGATCATTTCAATCTACTATTCCATTTTGAAAAGCCTTCTCAGGGTCTAGGGTTAATCCTTTTTGCTTAACTAGCTAACTTAAAGTAATAAATTAAGCATTCATTCAATTAAATTTTTCATAAGATGATCATGATTTACACAAAACCTAAATGTTACTTGTGTGTCCCATTTTGAGATAACTTTATCAAGAACATTAAGTGCAACTACTTTACACAATTTTTCGTTTAGGATTGATATCCTATATATGAAATTTCCTACTAAAAATTGGTTACCTTGGTGAGTTTATCCACCATAAGGTATATTGAGTAGTCATGGGATTCTGAGGACCGATTTGTGTATAAGTTATATTGGGTATTTGTTGTGCATAAGGTAGGTTGGGTCCTTGATGTGTTTCCTGATATTGAATTTGAGGTGTTCCTTGGTATTGATTTTGTGGTGCTCCTTGTTATTGTTGTTGAGGATTTCGATTTTGAACAAAGTGTTGTTGATTTTGGGGCATACCTTGGTAGTTTTTTTGTGGTATCCCTTGTTGTTTTGAATTTTGTTGAAGGATACCTTGATGTTGTGTTGATGGTATACCTTGTTTTTGTTGATTGTGTTGAAGGGTACCTTGGTATTGCATTTATGGTACACCTTATTATTGTGAGTGTTGTTGAAGGGTACATTGATGTTGTATTGGCAATATACCTTGTTGTTGTGGATTGTGTTGAAGGGTACCTAGGTAGTTCGTTGATGGTACACCTTATTGTGGTTGATGTTGTGAAAGGTTACCTAAGTAGTTCGTTGATGGCACACCTTGTTTTGGTTGATGTTGTGGAAGGTTACCTAAGTAGTTTGTTGATGGTACACCTTGCTGTGGTTGATGTTGTGGAAGCTTACCTAAGTAGTTCGTTGATGGTACACCTTGTTGTGGTTGATTTTGTGGAAGGTTACCTAAGTAGTTTGATGATGGTACACCTTGTTTTGGTTGATGTTGTGGAAGGTTACCTAAGTAGTTCGTTGATGGTACACCTTGTTGTGGTTGATGTTGTGGAAGGTTACCTAAGTAGTTTTGTTGATGGTACACCTTGTGGTTGATGTTGTCAAAGGTTACCAAGCATGCCAAATGTATTAAGGGGGGAATGAAGCATCAAGAAAACAAAAAAAATGAATTAAACTAATTCAAATAAGATTAAGAATCCCTAAACCCATTACTCATGAAATGAACAATATAAAACTAATGAATTTAATGAAACAATTGTTAGCAAACAAATAACAAGCAATGAACTCAAGAAATTAATTTTTTTTTCATAATAAGATAAGCAAAATTTACAGGGTTTTGTACCCTTTACACATCAAGCCTCAGGGGCCAAAAAAGATCAGATCCAAACAACAAAGACACTAACTTTTCCCAAAACTAGAAAGATAGTCACAGCAGAGCCACCACATAAGTGTAGTGCTCCTCCATGATTCGCCATGTCATGATGTTTGATTAATTTTGGTTGGATTGTTTGAATTAAATTGGTTTTATAATGTTGTTTGTTTTGGTGAAGAATTAAATAAATTATTAAATAAAACATTTTGATAAATTGATATATATGTTGTTCTTGGTTATTTAGTTTATTAAATTAAATTATTAAGTTAAAAATAAATCGACGATTAAATATAAAGATATTGATTATTAATGAGGATTTTTTATTATAAATTAAAATGTGAGAAAATATTAAAAGAAATTAAATATTAAAATAAAATGTGAAATCGGAAGAAGATAATGAACAACTAGATAAAACAAGTAAAAAGGTGGAAAAAGTGAGTTCGAGCCCATGCATCGCCCCGAACTAGTTGCAAAATAGAAACTTGTCTTGTCAAGTGATTATTGCTTGATTTTGGTTTTCGAAAATCGAATCACTTTCTTTGTTTTTAATAATGATCATTTTTGAGGAGGTTTTTCATCTTTGATTTTTGTTTTTGAACGAAAGCTTTTGTCTGCAACAATATTTGTCAAATATAGATTTTCGATTGAATTTTTTTTTCAAAATGGGAAGATTTCCGAAGTTTGACCAAGGATTGTTGCTGCGATAGAGCTTATTCTCAGCACTTCTTTTCCATCTCCGAAGAGTTGGATTCCAAGTTGGTGTTGCATTTAGATCTTGTTTTTCCTTCTCCGTTTAATTTCAAATAGACATGATTAGTAAAGGAAATTTCTAAAGAAATTCTTTAGTTTTCTTGTAAATCGTGTTGTGCGTATTTTGTAAATCTTTCATTGGATTACTTTCTTGTGGGTTTTTAACGAACCCAACTGGTGTATATTTTGCAAACCATCATGTTGACGAGATTTCACTGCTTTATTTGCTTTCCATTTGCATTTATTTTAAAGATATTTAAGCTTCGCCAATATATCATGTTAGAGCCCCTGCAATGTTGGGTCAATTATTTGATATTACCTTCGATGTTTTTCTTTGCTTTCTTTCTCTCCCTTGGAATTCGATACCCAATCTCCAATCTGCTATTTCACCCTTTTCCCTCTCTTTTCTCTGCGGAATTATTCTTTAGGCTGCGCTTGGGTTCTTTGCAACTCTTCTTGAATAATGTATTCCCTTAGTCTCTGGCAGCAATGCTAAGCATTCTTCTTTTACAATTACTAGTTGTGGATACCGCGCCTTCACTATTTCTCATGCGTAGCACCTTGCATGTGCTTTTAAAATGTGCATCGAATGCTTTAAATCTTTATTCGATGGAGATCCAACATGTTAGAGATCGATTGAATGAGTGTTTTGTTGCGAGTCAAATGTTCTATGAGGTCTCTTTTTAAAGAGTTTGTTGTTTTTAGTGCAAGTCTATTTCAGATTGTTTCATTTAACATTACCAATATTCTCCACAAAAATGTAGTCACCATGTTATTGCCTTCACAATCTGCATACCCCGTTCTAAATTTTCCCTCATGGCATACTAAGCGGCGCCCATGTCTATTTTTCCTCTCTGCTTAATCTTCAATGTGGATGATTTGATTCGTCCCCCTCCTCTCTTCCTTGTGGGCTACTTATGGCATTTGGTTATCTTGTAATATAGGAAATTTGAAACTCTTTATACTCTTTTTACATGCATTGATAAATACATATGAGATTTTGATGATAATCGCTGCTCTAGCTTATTGAAGAGTTCACTGTAATGTTAAGTAGTGAATGGCCAGAGTTAAAGCGATAATAATGTTTCTTGTGTAGCGATAGTAATGTTTCTTATGCAATTTATTGGTGTTTGTTGAAACTTGTTTTATGTTGTTGATTGTGCTTATTATGTTTGCTAGGTGTCTTAGTGTTATAGTCATAGCATAGGCATTCCTCGTAAGAGTTCGATGATTACTTAGTAAGCTCCATTGGAATGCTAAATTTGATGCATATGGTCCTCTATGTATTTGGATGACTTGTTAGTATATGTGGATACATGGTTATGTTTAAATATATGTGCAACTATTTCATTATTTCTCATTTGTTGTTGTTTACAACAGACTATATATATATATGTGTGTATATATGGGTTAAGTTATGATTGCTCTTTTGATAATTAAGTATATTTACATATATTATAATTTACGATGATAAACAATATAAATGAAGGGCTTAGATGATATGTAGTGATATATCATGAGTAATGGTAAAAGGATGATTAGAAGAAATAAAATGTAATTTAACTTAAAACCAACAAGTATAGAAGATGGTTGGAAGATACAATTTTTAACTTGTGCATATACTAGTATTTATGTCGACTTGACCCCATTTCGAAGTTAAGGACTTAATACAGAGTTGTATAGGGAGGTACAAATAAGGTGGAGTAGTCGATAATTTAATAATATAGGTATATTCAATTAGTTTACTATAATTGATAAAGGGAGGAATCTAATAAGAAATAGATATATTTAGTTGATTGGTCTCCCTGTTTGTGATAGATTAAATAATTAAAGGATTAGAAAAGTTACTAAATAAAGGACTCTTGTATTTGGATAGTGTTTTATTCAAATGAGTATCTAACGGTGTATGTAATGTAAGTGAATTAATTTAGATAGATAAGTAAAGGATTGTTGATTATTTTTATAACTACTTATAGTTGAATGATAGATATGCTAAGTGAAATGATTAAATTAGAGTACTATTATAAGGATGGGTTAATAATGATAATGAGGTTTTATGTTTGTAAAGAGGAAAAACTACTTAGATATGTTTATGATTTAAAGTAAGATGATACAATAGTTTAACTATCAAGGATAAAATGTTGTATACCCAAATGAGAATAGGGTCTTTGGGTAATTATAATCTTATTTAGTCTCGTCAGGAGTTGGATTGGTCTTAAGTGATTAAGTTGGTGACTAAAATGGAAAGTGGAAATAATGTGTTCATGGTTGATTGTTGAATGTTTACTTGTTGGAATAATGTGTTGGTTTAGTGGAGTTTGGGTGAATTTGGCTATTGTTCATAATGGAAGTAATGATTGATCTATGAAGTATTTATGTTTGTAATGAAAGGATTGTTTGAATAGAAAAGATTATGTTAGTGTTGATTGAGTTTGAAGATCTCTTTATGATGTTACCACTCATTATTCTACACTTGTTGATTCATAATTGTGGATTGTAAATAGTCTTTTGAGATCATGTTATTTTTTCCACTTCGATGGGGGAACCATTGTGTTAGTGATTTTTTAGACTTCTAGAGGTTGGGGAAAGAGTTTTCTTTATGATTGGCTTTTCATGTTGGTTCTTATGAACACTTGATTTTATACTTGATTGATAATTGTGTGGGTTCTGGCCTTGCACTATGGAATTGTTAGTTGTGGAGACTTTGTATGAGATGGTGTATGCCTCGCTTTATGTGATAGTTCATGTGACTTTATATGTTGTGCAAGTTGGCTTACCCAGTTAGTAGATTGTTGAGTTTTTTGTTGCTAGTAGGGAGAGTGGCTTCCCATGTGGGATGGAGCCCTAAGTGGTGTCTAGGGTAACCAGTGTGGAATTTGTGTTAATTCAATGATAACCTAATAAATAGTTAGGGGGTTGGGTAGTACTCACATTAATAAAAGATAATGGATGCCTCTCTCATGGCTCAAGTGCTCGTTTAGGCATGAGATGAGATGGGAAGGCCTGAAATGGCAAGATCAACTGCCTTGTCTTCATTAAAGGTATGTTGATTCCACATGAGTTAGAATGGGGGTTGAGGATCGGTTGAGGTTGCCAGGGTAACACAGGATGGGGGTCGGGACCTAGGAAGATCTGCATTGGGTAACCTATATCAAGCTATGTGATGACACTCTTTCCTATAGCAACCTTGTATGCCTTGTTTGTTTTCCCCTTTTTGTTCATGTACCTCTAGAAGCAGTTGTTCTTTATCCTTTATTTGTTACTCTTTGTATATTGGAGTCATGTTAGCCCATGTGTTATGCTACTGTTTCTTGGCTGCTTTGGTGGTGGGGCCTTATTGTCATCTCCTAGCACTGGGGGTGGACCTTAGGGTTCCACATGGTTGGGTGGAACGTGCTATGCACTCCATTGGGTTCCTAGTTGATGCTCGTGAGCATGGAGTTGTACCTTTATGTAGTGGTTCTAGATCTTGCACCAAAGCTAGTGGTAGTATTGATGCTATGTGATGTAAGCATTTCAGTTGTATCATTTCATGTTTTGATGTATCCTTTCTATTGTATGTTGGGAAGTATTGATGTAATTATGTAATCTTGGAACAATGTATATTTATGTAATAAAAGTGATGAATGTACACTTTGGTATTATTATGTGGTCATTGATGGAAGTATATTTGATGTTATGGATGTATGTATGATGTTCATTTACCTTATGCTATATTTTTAAAATGGAAACTTGTAGTTAGCTTATCATCGTTATGCGATTAGTTTATAATGCAACCATGATACCCTAAAGGACATTATTAGAAATTATGTATGTTAGATGCGTTATATGTTAGTGTTGTATGATTTACATTTCTTTTTAGTTGATAGTATGATCTAAATGTTGATTCACTTTTTTTTTTTAAATGTGTCATAAATGTAGTTAGATGTGTTGTCCTTTGGGGTTTCATGGCGAGGCATTACAAGAAGCACAACAGAAACACAAACAACACCTAGTTACCAGTAACTAGGAGAGACAACACACTTAGGACCAACATCAATCCTAAGTCAAAGACAGACAATAACCCAAAAATGGCACCACACTAGGAGTATCGAACACGAGTACATAACCAGTCCTAAAACAAGGAATTAACAAAGGCTTTGAGCCAAGAAATGACCCACAAATAGTGGGCCCCAAGAGACTTCCTGAAACAACCAAGCCACAAACCACCTGAAGCAACTGGACTATACTAGACCTTCCACTCAAACTAGACCAAAATGAGCCTAACCAACCACAAACCCAACAGACTACAAAAAACCTCCAGCATAGGAACAACGAATTCGAGCCCTTCTTCAACCACCAGTCCAACCAAGAAGCCAACTCATACTCCACCTCATTAGGAGAAAGTTCCCCTCTATTGGAGAGGATCACGTGAATTTTTTTTCCACCAGACCCAGAGATCTCCAACAGCCCTCTACTCCACCTCCATAGGAGTAGATCCCACCTCAAAAGGGACAACTATAGAGAAAACCAGAAAAGGGAGCTTCCTAGAAAAACCACAACAACCACCTTCACCTTGATAGAAGAGGAATCCACTTTAATAGGATTAGGTTGTAGAATCAAGGAGAAAGCCACCACTCCCATAGAAAAATTAAACACACCACCTTTCAACAAACTGGACAACAAGAAATGAAAAAGGAGTAACAACCACATACACAACTGGGTCAAGAGGAAATACAACCCGGTCGATCACCAGGGGGCATAGAGCCACAATGGCCAAAACTGGAAGAGGCCCACAAGAGCATCAATAGAAAATTATCTAAAGCCACACCAAATCGAGGAGCAAGCTTTGCCTATCCACCACAACACACCAAAAGCTATGCCCAAACAAAGAGAGGCTGAAACCTTACCCAACACCAAAGTCATCCGATGAGAAGAAGAGAGCCCACTGGCCAACGCCACCACCCGAGCTGACCCTGGCCTAAAGCCCATAAGAGCAGACACAAAATTCTAAGGAGAGCCAAGATAACCCCAAGAAAACCAAGGAACAAGAGCAACAAAGGCACCAACAGACCCAGGCACCGAAGAAGATCTCTCACAAAGAAGAGAGAACAAGCACCAAAGCTCCAGCCAAGGGAACAGGGGAAGCATAGCAAAGAACACCTCTAGAGAGAATCAAAGACTCAGACACCACAAAGATCCAAAAATAGGCTAGTATAGTGGCTTCAACACCAATAGAAAGTTGTTGGTCCATAGCATACATCCACCAGACCACACGATAAAATTGGCACCAACCTTGAAGAAAAAAGGCATCACCACCGACAAGAACCAGTGACCCACACAAAACGACACCAAGAGTCCCAAATAGAAATGGGATGAAGCACTCATGGTAGGGTAGGGAGGCCTCCCACCAGCCAAGAGAGGAAACTAACCACAACCCCAATGCAAGTGGAGGGAACACTAGGAGGGGAGCAACAAAATTTAACCCCCAATCCAACACCATCATATCTCCCACAAGGAAGAGAAAAATTGTCCTCCTGCAGAGCCTTGACACCCACAACAGAGGCCAAAGAATCCATCGGACCACCAACAAACGGTCCTCACAGTTTATAGTAACCAAACCAGGGACAACGCCCTCTTTGTAGTAAAACAGAGCCACCACATATAGTAGCAAGTCGTTCGAAAACTTGACAAGAACAGGGGAAGGCATTCTCTAGTGAATACCCACTGTATCCACCATGCAGTCACAGGGATGACCAGTGAAACAAACCAACCACCGACCTGAAGGAATGAGCAAAGGCCACCATACCCCCCAAAGTCCATCGCCATCCATCTCAAGCCCAACTTTGTCATCCAAAGCATCCTCATATCAGAAAATGATAACCCCTAGCCACACAGTAATGGAAAGATTAGGGGAGATGAGCAACAAGAAGCCCATCGAATGAGGGCCACCCAGGACAGTCTCCACCAAAAAATGTACCCAAATAGGCACATCAAATGCAGGAATTCCAAAGCCCACAGATGAGCCTTTAAAGATCTCCTTCGGCTAGAACTAGAGCCCCATAGAGGATACATGAGGAGTCCTAAACAAATAAAAATGTACCACCCCGTTCACAAGAGAAGCGCCCACAAGGAGGGGAGCAACATGCCACACAAAGGCAAACCCACCACACACCCAAACTACAAATTCCACCTGAAAGAAAAATGACGTCCACTTAAAGGAGCCCAAAACCAAACACTCGGGCCAAAGGAACCTAAGCAACCAAGGCACTGCATCATCATCTTTAGACTCAGAGTCCTCGCCATCATCGATGCTAGGAGAATTCAAATTTGGAACCTCACTCCTATTTCTGCTCGACAGTTGCAAAGCCATTCCTAGCATTCGTGTATAAATTGTAAACCTAGTTGATCTAGGTTATTATCATGTCAAAGTATATTTCTATCCATGTTGAATTTCAGATTGTTGTAATCAATACAAATCCTCCATTATTCGTTGCAAAAGCTTCAATATGTGTACGATGTTGAACTAGAATGCAATGATTCGTAATGTTCTCAAGAGGTAATCATGCAGTGCTTTCTTATGTAAATTCTAGATGATTTGTGAGAAGGTAGAAGATTATTTTTTAGATTTCATGTTTCAAGATGAATGGGCAAGATGCAACAATGCAAAATTTTGATCAACGGTTGAAAACTATTGAGAGGAAATAGATTGCATAATCTATGGAATTGAGGAAATCAAGTTGAGTATTATGTGGGATTGAAGAATAGATGGATTAGTTAAGAATAGATGGATTAGTTAGGAAATAGATGAATTAGTTATGAAATAGATGAATCAATTAGCCAATCAAAGTGAGCAATCAGTGGTCGTGATTTTCTCGATCACAAAAAGGGGTGAAGGTAATTAATTAATTAACATTTAGAGTTTGAACGTGCAAGTCATATTTGACTTTAACAAATAAAATTATATTTTTTTGTTGACCTTTTTGAATGAGTTTTGAATAATTAATTTAATTATTCATGTTTAGAAAGGGAAAGTGAATTAATTAAACTACTAAGTGCTAATGATTTAATTAATTTAGATGAATAGGGTATATTAGTTACATAATTAAATAATTGATGTTATTTAATTAATCAGGAGGAATTAAGTTAGATAAATGATGAAATAGTGAATTAATTAAATAATTAAAGATTATTCAATTAATAGAGGAAAATAGGGTTTTTGATGCAAATGATATGAAATGCAGTGATATTTAATGACAATGATGTTGATGATGAGAAAATGTCATTCAGGATGTGTGATATGTGTTAGGTATTATATGTCTATAAATATATATATGTACATTCATACATTTATTAAATTATTATCTACCAATCGAATATATATATTCCAAAGGTATTATGTATACTAATACATATACATATGTATGTATTATCAAATACGTGCATATATATATATACAAGTATAACATTATATAATATTTAATAATATTTGTCACATATATATTCATCTTCATCGATGAGTAGCTACACAAAATGTGTACATGTATATACATATGCCATAAACATACAACTCATATCCCTATGCATAATATGTAATCATATGCATGAGTTATCGTTCATACATATATACATATATACATTTGATGTATATACTTATCGACATAGATATAAATAAGAATACATGAAGGAATTTCTCACATATTCCATGCATGATCATTCAAAGACAAAACCACAAACCCACACAAAATGTTCACAAGCCAAGACCAAATTATTTCCAAACTATGACAAAGGGTATACTTACCCGATTGCCAATCTAACTTGACTTAGACCAACTAGGGTGTAAATGTGTGTGCATGCTCAGTTAGGCTCATCAGGGGTTACTAGAATAAGCTCCTCTCCTGAGTGATACTCCCCCTTTCTTCCAGAGGTTCAAACCTATTCCTACATTTAGCTTAGTACATCACATAGGTAGTTAGTCACTCACATAAAATCCATTAGCATCATAAATCATTTGCATCATCCAAGCATTAAAGTAATCATAATGCAATACACATTCATTCATTGCATTTTCCATCAATATAAAACATAATCATTCCTTCAAAATAAATAACATCATAATACATACTTTAGTATTTCATTCTCCTATTGAACATATTAAAGTTTTGATAAACATTTATCATCATATTTACTTACAAAGAAAAAGTAACTCGATAACTAAGAGATAGGGTGTAACAACTACGTAGATGCCTATGCACTGCACTAGCGTCCCTAACAGTTTCTTGGGTCAGTAGACGTTGAGGCATTATGTTTCATTGCATCCACAAGTTGTAACGTCTCCTGTGACTGTAGAATTGCTTGAGAACGTTCCTTTTGCCTCCAAATCCTCATTTTGAACTCACTTCTTCATTCCATCCAATCTCTCTCAATCTATCACATTCTAACCTCATTCTTGCAACTTTTCTTCACTCTTTCCATTCTTTCTACATCACTTTCTTGTAGGTTTCAAGTTATTGGCACTACATTCTTGCACGTTTGTCTTGCACCCTCAAGGATACCATCCTTCCTTTCAGCTTCTCAAGTTTACCAAAGGGGGGGTAATGCTTTAATGTTGTCATTCCATTGCATTATCAATATTATAGATAGAATATAGATTTTCTTTGCTTTCTATACATATTGTCTACTTCTTTTCTTTATCATTTAATCTCTATTGTGGTCTATTGGCTGTCAATGGAGGTGGAAACACCAAAGTTAGTGTTTGATTGAGGAAAACTCCAAAACACAGCCCCAACACTTTTTTGTTGTTGTGTGTGTAGATACTTCATTCATGTGGAGCTTGCGGGAGGACAAACCAACTGTAAGTTGTATTTATACTACCTTTGCTTATCATTTCATTCATAATTAATATATCCTTCAAGTTATAGTATTCTACTTGTTGTAGTTAGTTTATCTATTTTATGCATCCTTAGCATTTTTTTATTTTCATTTAAACTGACAGATTAAGTTTCTCTAGTTGTTAGCATGCCCTATGAGTTTTAGATTGTCAACTCAATTCTTTATCTATATAATGAGATGCTAGCACATCTCTTAGACTACAACATGTCATGTTGTTATCCGCCACCCGTACTGGCATCCTCTGGCTGAGAGCTTTCCAGTTGGATGTCTAAGACCTTTGTGATCTATTCACTTGATTCCCAAAATCCTCCATTCCTAAAAACCCCAAAAACATAGATTAGTTTGTTCTTTGTTTGTCGGCCTATCCTTTAGCCTATGTCATTGAGGTGGCTAAGGGAAATTCGCTCCCTTTAGACCCTATTTGTCTTGGGACTTGGGAGTAGTGAATCTCCTCCTTCACACATACTTTAGTGAAAAATTGAATGAAGCCAAGAAGAAATATTTTGTATATGACTAAGAATTTTATGCCATTGTACAAGCATTGAAAAAATGGAGACATTATTTTCTACCTAAGGAATTTGTGTTGTATACTGATCATCGTTCTTTCCAATTTATAAACAAAAAAGGTAATTTAAATCAAAGGCATATGAAGTGGGTAGAATTTTTACAAAGTTATTCTTTTTTTTTTGAAATATAGAAGTGGAAAATATAGATGGGAAGTTGATGTTGTGAGTAGAAGATGTTTATTGTTAATGAGTTGCATGTAAATGTGGTTGGATTTAATTCCATGAAAGAATTATATAAAGAAGATGCAAATTTTAAAGAAGCATAGAAAATATGGAATAATCTTGTGGAAAAATATTGAACTCCATGGATAGAGTATTTTATCCAAGAAGATTTTTTGTTCAAAGGGAAAAGGTTATGCATACCTCAAGGGTCAATGAGGGATAATTAAATAAGGGAGAAGCACAATGGAGGCCTGAGTGGACATTTTGGTATAAACAACATAGTGGCACTATTGAATGAAGGATATTATTGGCTTGGAATGAGAATTAATGAGAAGAAGATGGTGCAAAAGTGCAAAATTTACCAACATGCCAAAGGGAAAAAGTAGAATATGAGACTATACCAACCATTACATATACAAGAAAAATTGTGGGAACATATCAACATGGATTTTTTTTTGGGATTACCTCAAACACAAAGAGGAAATGATTAATTTTTTATTGTTATTGATATATTTTCCAAAATGGTTTATTTTATTATGTGTTAGAAAATTAATGATGCATCCCCCATAGCTATGTTGTTTTTCAAAGAGGTAGTTAAATTTCATGGCTTTCCAATAATTATTGTTTTAGATAGGGATACAAAGTTTGTTGGTAATTTTTGGCATACATTATGGAATAAATTGGGAGAACAATTGGGTTTAAACTCAACCTACCATCCTTAGAATGATAGTCAAACTGAGGTTATGAATAGAATCTTGCATATTTTTTTGTGATTTTGGTAGGTAACAAACATAATTAGTGGGATTTAACATTGGAAAAAATATATTTTTCTTAGAATAATTCAATTAACGGGAGTGTAGGAAAGAGTCCTTTTCACATTGTGTATGGATTTATCCCTAGAGGCATGGATGAATTAACAAATAGTGCATATTTGACAAGAGTGCTATTGGAGAGGATTTTGTTGAGTATATTCACAAATTGCATAAATGGGAGAAAATTGGAGAAATTTACACCAAATACAAAGAACATGTTGATACACATAGAAGGGAACACTAATTTCATGTGGGTGATTTGGTTTTGACACATCTAAGG
Source organism: Sequoia sempervirens (assembly GCA_007258455.2). Taxonomy (NCBI): domain Eukaryota; kingdom Viridiplantae; phylum Streptophyta; class Pinopsida; order Cupressales; family Cupressaceae; genus Sequoia; species Sequoia sempervirens. The sequence continues at coordinate 16,450 of VDFB02111373.1, read as the reverse complement.
AAGTAAAGGTCCCCTCAAGGAATTTATAGCAAATTGAACTAAAAAAAATTCGCCCATGCAAGGTGTTGTGGAAATTTTCATTAAATGCATATGGAATAGAATTTCTAGACGATATAGATATACCCCCTATTTTCAATGTTGATTTAAATAAATATTATGGAGATGAAACAAGTATACAAGGGGATCCACATACAACCTTATAGGATGCATAGGAATGGATACATCAATTTCTTGAGAAAGAGGTTGAAGTAGTGGACAAAATAATAGATGCTCATGTGGTCAAGAGAGCAAGAGGCAATGAATATTGTGAATATCTAGTGCATTGGAAGAACAAAGAAACTGATGAAGCTTGTTGGGTCAATGTTTTTGAATTGGCTAAGCATGAAATTCCAATTTCAGAATGACCAAAATTTTCATGAGTTACCAACTCATGAAATTTTTTGAATTACTTGGCATGTTTGATGTAGGAGCATCCAAGTTCATGATAAATCCCTTGTCAACCAAACTCATTTTTTTTTTAACTTTCATCTTGCATTAATTTTTTTGTCTTGTTGTAGGTTTTTGGTGAGTTATTGTAAGAGGAAAAATTTGGGTTGCACTTTTTACTAGGGAATTCATCTTGTAGAGGAATCTAAAGGGTGCATCCACATAAAATTTGGAGGAATTTGGACACACAATGGAGGATTAATGATTGATCAAAGGTTTTTCCTCCACTAGGAACCAATTGAGCTACATGGTTCTTGGTTCACTCTAGAGCTCCAACAAAGAATAAGATTCATATTTTGAGATTTTTTAACGAAATCAGAACCTGGATAAAGTACTTGTTACTTGGGTTCCCAATAGATTAGTAACTGTCGATGGTTCCTCTGTCAACTAAAAGCCTCAATGAAGCTAAGGATATTGGTTCCCATCTATACGAGAACCTACAAAAAGGAACCTATGAAGGAGTGCATGGTGTCAGTTCCTAATTGGGTTAGAACCTCCAAAAAGGAACCTATGAAGGATCTCTTGGTGTCAATCTCAATTGGGCTAGAGCCTCTTAAATAGAACTAAATGAAGCTAAAGGTGGTAGTTCCTAACGAGGTCAAAACCCCTTATTATAATACCAAAAAGGAAAAGCAATGAAGGAAAGATTATTAAAGGGAAGTAAGAATCATCAATGGAAGGTGAATAGTTCTTGGCTCCCAATGGGTTGAAAACATCTAATGAAGATCAGGGATGATCAATGAACCAATGAGGAAAACAAAAGGTGGATTTTGGGTGATAGTTGAACTACTAGGAAACTAAGAACATATGGAGAGAAGAGGAACTATTGTGGGGCTTTGTTGGGGTGGAATAAATTTCATATCATAATAGAGAGCAGAGGAAGAAAGACAAAATACATGTACTGAAACCCATAATTATGCACTCCTACATGCTACATACCATAAAATAATGTGAATTTTCCCAATTGTTGAAATATTTTTTAAATTGTTGACTATTAAAGTTGTGTTGTTGGGTTGTCTAAAAAGGTTCACTAACCATGAAAGCACTAATTAATCTCTCCTAAATTTTCATGATACTACCAAAAAAATAAGTTTGATTGCATAGAGAGAAAAATATGCAACACATTATGGAAAATGTTGAAGTAAAGAATGAGGTATTGTGTGTAGACATTGATCCATGTTGATTTGGTGGATATTGTGATGATAAAAATGGAAAACATGTTGATCATAGTTTATCTCCTCAACCTCAATATTATAAAAATAATGGAATATGGAACATGTATCTTGATAGTGCATAATCAAAATGAGGAAATATGCAATATTTGTATTGGTGTCACTTGATGGCACAAATTATAAGTTCACTTTTAGTTTGAACTTTGAATACACCAACAGTGTGGATAATATAAAGCATTGCTACTTGGTATGAACATGGCTTCCAAAAATGGGATAAAATTCCTTAGAGTATATGGTGATTTGGAGCTTTCAGTTTCACAAGTCAAAATATTATATGCTATAAAAAAAAAAAAATTAGGATGTACAAGAATGAAGTATGGGATGTTGTCATTGAAATGTTTGATGCCTTTAAAATCAATTGGTTAGAAACAGATGAAAATATAATAGCTAATGTCCTTAGTATTTTATATTTAATATTTAATACATCTTTGGAATCATCCCACTATTAGTATAGTGTGGAAGCACTCACTAGATCAAGCATTCCTAATAGTATTTAGGATTGGTAGTTCTTTAATGATGATACATAGGTATATGAGTTCTTGAATTTAATGAACCAATTTAAGAATAAAATTATGGATTGAAAACCCATGGTAGAAGAAGAAAATAGAAAGGAGACTCTTTTTAGAAATAAAATCGTTCAACTTGAAAATAATACCATCCAAAGAGGTCTTTTGGCCCTTGGATCATAATGACTACTACACAAAAAGAAGCAAGATTATTAATAAGAAATATGTAGGAGTGAACTTAGGAATTGAAGTAGTTCCTAGGATAATTTACATTGGTAAGAAGTTGTGACAAAAGAAATTAAAATATTGATTGAATTGTTGAATAAGTTTTAAAAAAAAATCCTAGTATTATGGTGATTTAAAGGCATACACCAAAGATTTATTCCAACATACTATTTATTTGTAGCCAAGTAAAAATCCTTATAGACAAAATCAAAGAATTTTCAAATCTATGCTAATCCATTAGATGCAAAAAAAAAATAAAAAAAATGCATTAAGCTAAAAGAGGGTAGAATAATCAAGTCAAATAGGCATTTAGAGTGGGTGTCTAACCTTTTCTCAATAAGAAAGAGTAATGGAGACATCAAAATTTTTGCGAATTTTATAAATTTGAATATTAAGTCCCCGAAGGACGATTATCCATTTCCTAGCATGGAACATTTTTTGTAGATGGTGATGGGATAAGAACTAATGACAATATGGATGTCTTCGCATGTTAAAATTAGTTCATGGTCAAAGAGTCAAAATAGTTAAAGAAAACCTTCACAATTCCATACGTCACACTTGTATAAGTTAGGATTCCATTTAGGTTGAGAATGTAGGATTTAAATTTTAAAAGGAAATAGATACCATTTATTTAATATTAAAAATAAAATCATGGTGGTCTACCAAGTTGACTTGATTGACATGATAGAAAAGATCATTGTAAACATTTGGAGTTAATCTCCTTGAAATGTTTATAGTATTTATTTTAATCCTAAGAGATGTATATTTTTCATGGAATAAGGCAATAACATTATACATATTATATCTAAGGAGGGGGTGAGAATAGATCTATAATGAGTTAAATCAGTTGATCGCATCCCTCAACCCAAGATAGTCAAGCTAGTGTAATCATTTTTTGAGAAGATCAACGTCATTAGGAGGTTTATCACTAGTTTCACTAAGAAGTTTGTTAGAGCCATTTCTGGTTTTCTCAGGTTCTGGTTGTGTGCCCTTGTTTTTCATGATATAACTTTTGCTCTGGGGTGTGTTTCATTTTGGCACGTGGGGTAACTGGGCTCTCACAAGGGTTGAGCTCAGCGTGTTTGAATTTTCACTGGGGTGGTGTTTTTCCCTTCGGCTTTTTTGTCTTGTTCTTGGTTCCTTTTGGGCTTAAACCCTGGCTAGGGTTTTGCTTTTGCTCTCGGGTCTGCAGGTTTTCTTTTTGTTTCTTGGCCGCTTGTTCTTTTTTCCCGGTGACTTGTCTGCCCGGTTCGTGTTTCACTTAGTGGTTCTCCCGAGCCCCATTTCTCATCCTTTACCGGCCCCTTGTCACTGTTTCCATCGGCTTCGTGGCCTTCGCCGTGACCTTTGTCTTTTGGCGTGACCTCTCGGCGACTCCCGTCTGTCTCCTTGAGGTTCTCTTTCAGCTCGGTCAGTGTTGATTGTGTTGGGGAGATCTCTCCCCGACTTCTTTCTGTCTCATCGATGGGCTTTCCTTTCAGCGTAACGGTTCCCGTTCGGGGTGAGGTCCTCCCGACTCCCCTTGGTCTCCCTGAGTTCCTTTTTGCTGCCCTCTGTTGTTCCTTCGGCATGACTCTTTCGGTTCGGGGTGACATCTTGGTGAAATCCTCTTGGTCTTACCGACGGTATCTTTTGGTTTGCTTTCGGCGTGGGTGTTATCTTTCGCTGAGAAGTCTCAGCGATATCTTCTTGTTGCGCCGACCGGTGGTGAAGGATTTTATGCTTCGGGAAGACTTGTGTTTCGGTGTATGTCATAGCGATGGGGTCGTGTCTTGCCGACGGTGATTCAATGTGTGGCTTTCAGTGAAGGTCTTATCTTCTCTCGACGAACTGGTTTCTATGGGCTCGCGGTATAACATGGAATGTATCCAAGACCTCTCGCCGATGATTGTGTGCTACAGCAATAGCATTTGGCAGGTGTTTTCATCGGCGAAGGAGGTTATAAGTCACAGTGACTTGAACAATGTAAAAGGTGCTCTCTTCAATATGAGCTTGGGTCTTCGGCGAGAGGTCTCGGTGAGTGACCTTTGGTCTCGCCGATGGAGCATAAAGTGGTCTTTGTCGGCGTGAGTTTTGAATCGTCTTGGCGACACTGCATGAAGGAAATATCTTTCGGTATCTGATGTGGACTTCGCTATATGTCTTGTCGAGTGCGCCATGTCTTCTTGACTCATGTGCTTGATGAATCTTACTGACTTCGCCAGGATGTATGGCCGACTCAGCCGTGTCTACGCGACTTCTTTGCCCTCGCCCTCTCAAGCAACTTAAAGACTATCGTTGTGCACATGCAGATATTCAACGGTGATGTTTTAACTTCATATTTAAAGGTGCCCGATGTTTACTTGGAGACCATTTTGCAGGCATGGGCTTGTTTTCAATGGTCCAATTGATTTTAAATGGCTACCGTTTGATCATGGATGATCGATGGTCAGTTTTCAACCTGACCACTGTTAGGGTTTTTATCTGTTTGCGCGCGAAGACTTGAACCTGCATTCATGGCGACGGATGGAGTGGGTCGCTGGCTCCGCCGATTTGCATTCATGGCAACACAACTCTGGTACAAGGATGATATGGCTCGAGTATGGGCGCGAGGATTTGGTGGCAGATTCAATGCAGGTTGATTGATTTTCTTGATCATGCAGGATTGTCTTTCCTATTGTGATCTGACCAGAGGCATTTATGTAACCCGAGAAGTTGTTGCTCACGATGTAGTTGGAGTCTGACGTGGCATGCTAATGTGGCTCTGAGCAGGGTGCTGATCCCAGAATTGTTTAAAGCGATTTTCTCAATCATTTGTAAGGATCTTCGGCCAGAAATTAGAACCAATTCTGAAGAAAGAGCACTGAGTCATAGAGTCAGATTATTATCAGAATTTGAGGTCTAGGGACTGTAATGAGTCAAATTGTGAGGTCTTGGACACATGTATGAATCTAAATGTATAGATTGAGATCTTTAAGTCTCTCCTTTGTATTGTGCATATGGATTGTTAATGAAATTGATCAAGGGTCATTTCGTTTACCACATTAGTGTAATGTTTTTATTGTCTGTTCTAGTTGTTGCTCTTATTCAAGGAATAAGTTAAATGCTTTAATCATATCAGAGATTCATATGTATGATAGGAGGATTTGATAAGTAGTCTCATAGATCTGATCACTAGTTGTGAAACTAATAAGGTTAGTCTTGCAAAGACTTTTATGTCCAGAGTAATTGTTCCTTCTATTTGCAGGTTATTGTGACTCCTAGCCCAGGAATGATGGCACTGGTCTGATATTTGCTATTTGTCTTTAGGGTTCTAGTCTCTTTGCTCAAGATCAATCTTCTATTTAATCAATTTTGTTTAGTTGCTATGTCCCACCTCCTTGTTGCTTCAAGGTTGAGCTACTGAGAATCTAGCCCCATTTGAGGTTCTCAATACTTGGCATTAGGAGTCATCTACTATAAAAAGCAATGTCTAGTCTTATTTGAGGCATTGTATGGGTACACCAGCCTTGGTTCTATAGAGCCTAAAGCGCAGAAGGTCTTCTGACCTTGTCAATTGGTCTAGGTCCTCCGAGCTGCCCTTGACTGGAGATGGCTACTCCATAGGTAGAGTAGGAGACCAACCTGGTTTGCTCAAGCAGCATTAAAAAAAACCAACAAGATGGCGACTCTGCTGGGGATATAACAAAGAAAATTTCAATCTGATTTCTAGTGTGGGTTCTCATTTTCCCATCTGAGTCACCAACAAGATGGCGACTCCATTGGGGAGTTACTCATAAATCCGGTTATAAGGTGCCATATCAAAAGAGTCATATCAATTGCCATGTTGGTTATGTTCAAAGTTTGAAGACTCTCAGGCCTAGTGAAAAGTTTTGTTGCAGTCAGCCTGAAATATTTATGGTGCTCTACTGGTGGAATGAGCTCAGAGAAGGACTTATATGTATGTGGACTTCATATCATTTGGAGTTCTGTCCTCTGCAAAGAGGTGGCGACTCTGTCAAAGTAAACCCATTGAAGATTTGAAGAATGTTCCAGAGCTGCAACGTTGCTAGGTATTCTTCATATGTTTGAACACTTTAGAAAGAAATGATGATTCCCTATCTAGTGATTCAACACTACCAAAGGGAAAGGATAATGGCAGTTTTATACATACTTCAAAGTGCATGATATGTAATGTATATTACATTTAGTGAAGTACGTTTTGTGCCTCTAATAATCTTAGGGCATTTTTATTCAATCAATATCTTGGATTCATGAATGTTGTAAATGAGAACCCTGTACGAGGTTAGTAGTGATTGAGTATCGGTTCATGAGGGTTTCCATGTGAGATGGAAAGTAAAAATATGCGAGGAAGACATGTTGTACCATGCCCTCAAAGGGATTGCATAATGGGTCAACAGTCTTTGGTTCAAAAATTGTATGATCTCAAGAGGCAGGAAGGAGAATCACCATATAGGTTGTTCTCAAGACTTTTGAACTACTTGGTAGAAATTCCAGAAGATTCCAGACCTGATGACTCCAAATGCATTGATTTGTTCTATGAGATTTATGAAACTGGGTTGAATACTTTCTTGGAAGATCTGAAGCCTCATAGTTTTCACCAAGTACCTGATTGGATAAGGATGATTGAATCAGCAAAACGTGGTTATGCACAAAATGCAGACTCTTAGAGTGAAGACAACAATTGTCCTCTTGAGGAAAGTCAGACAACAATGCAAATAAGTGAAGGGAATATGCCAGAAGATGACCATTACATGCAGCCCACAGTTGATACATGTGCAAGTCCTTGCAGCAGTGATGAAGCTGATGACACATGGGATGATGACAAAGTAGACATGCAAGAATCTTTTCCTTCTAATATTTTGGAGGATGGTGAAGCAGATGAGGAACATGGTATTATCCCATGCCATGGTGTGATCAATGATCATGATGATCAAAGTGAAGTCTCAAGTACTCATTTTGAGGAGTTTGAGCTTAGTTCATACACTGATGAATGTCATGTGGTGGAGGGTGAAGCTGAATACAGTTGCTTCCTATTTGATGCTCCTAATCTTCTGAGTACCGATGCACTTGGTGGTCTCCCTGCTATCCCTGTTGATATTGATTTACTTGAGCCCTCACTTGGTGTGTTTGACTTTGAGCTAAATGCAGATGTGAATGATGAATCAATGCACACCTTAGAACCAGAGTATCAAAAGATGTGCCCATGTTGCAGTAACCAGTACACAAATACTCCTGAATATGAGTCTTTTGCCATTGACATGTGTAGTGTTGATTTACATGTTAGTGAAGAAGTTGTCTATCAGACCTTTTATTTTGATCTGCAGACTGATTTTGATGACAAATTTTGTGATGTCATGAATCAAGTCGACTATGAATTTTTTTATTTCCCAGTCCAAGCAAATGAACATTCAGTAAAACATGACCATGAATTGTCCAAGGAGATATGCCATGATGATTGTGATCTCCAATCAGTGTCTGATGGCTTGTTGCAGTTTGACAGTGTAGCTGGTGGCATTGGAAAGGATAGTGATTCAATGGAAATGGCCAATGACCAAGCTAGTTTGTGGGAAGTTCATGACAGTGTTATCATATTTGGTCTATGGAAGGCAACAAAAAATCAAGTTTTTGATAGAGGTAAGAGCTGGCTCTCATTTTTCATTTGGTGGCCTAGTGTCATCAAATGAAATAAATAATCAACAATGTGACTCTGGAATTGCCTGTTCATGGAAAATTCTCGAGGATGCTTTGCCTGAAGCATATCTTTTTCCATGAACATTAGCTTAGGGTTTTGGCTTTTTGTTTCCTGGTCTTTTCTTTTGGGTCTACTAGCTCTGTTCGGGCTAGTTCCTGGTTTGTTTTGGGTTTCCTTTTGTTCTGGTCTGCTCTCCCAGTCATCTGAATTCTTGTTATGCCCATGGGGGGCATACATCCCCAACTGGAGCCTATGTTAGAGCCATTTCTAGTTTTCTCAAGTTCTGGTTGTGTGCCCTTGTTTTTCATGATATAACTTTTGCTCTGGGGTGTGTTTCATTTTGGCACGTGGGGTAAGTGGGCTCCCACAAGGGTTGAGCTCAACATGTTTGAATTTTCACTGGGGTGGTGTTTTTCCCTTCGGCTCTTTTGTCTTGTTCTTGCTTCCTTTTGGGCTTAAACCCTGGCCAAGGTTTTACTTTTGCTCTCAGGTCTGCAGGTTTTCTTTTTGTTTCTTGGACGCTTGTTCTTTTTGCTCGGTGACTTGTCCGCTCGGTTTTTGTTTCACTTAGTGGTTCTCCTGAGCCCCATTTATCATCCTTTACCAGCCCCTTGTCACCGTTTCCACCGGCTCCGTGGCCTTCGCCATGACCTTTGTCTTTTGGCATCACCTCTCGGTGACTCCCGTCTATCTCCCCGAGGTTCTCTTTCGGCTCAGTCAATGTTGATTGTGTCAGGGAGATCTCTCCCCGACTTCTTTCTGTCTCACCGATGGGCTTTCCTTTCGGTGTAACGGTTCCCATTCGGGGTGAGGTCCTCCCGACTCCCCTTGGTCTCCCCGCGTTCCGTTTTCCTGCCCTCTGTTCTGCCTTCGGCATGACTCTTTCGGTTCGAGGTGACATCTTGGCGAAATCCTCTTGGTCTTACCAATGGTATCTTTTGGTTTGCTTTCGGCGTGGGTGTTATCTTTCGCTGAGAAGTCTCGGCGATATCTTCTTGTTGCGCCGACCGGTGGTGAAGGATTTTATGCTACGGGGAGACTTGTGTTTTGGTGTATGTCATAGCGATGGGGTCATGTCTTGCCGACGGTGATTCAATGTGTGGCTTTCGGTGAACGTCTTATCTTCTCTCAGCGAACTGGTTTCTATGGGCTCACGGTATGACATGGAATGTCTCCAAGACCTCTCGCCGATGATTGTGTGCTACAGCGATAGCATTTGGCAGGTGTTTTCGTCAGCGAAGGAGGTTATAAGTCACAGCAACTTGAACAATGTAAAAGGTGCTCTCTTCGGTATGAGCTTGGGTCTTCGGCAAGAGGTCTCGGTGAGTGACCTTCGGTCTCGTCGATGGAGCATAAAGTGGTCTTTGTGGGCTTGAGTTTTGAATCGTCTTGGCAACACTGCATGAAGGAAATATCTTTCGGTATCTGATGCGGACTTCACTATATGTCTTGTCGAGTGCGCCATGTCTTCCTGACTCATGTGCTCGATGAATCTTACTAACTTTTCCAGGATGTATGGCCGACTCGGCCGTGTCTCCGCGACTTCTTTGCCCTCGCCCTCCTGAGCAACTTAAAGACTATCGGTGTGCACATGCAGATATTCAATGGTGATGTTTTAACTTTAGATTTAAAGGCGCCCGATGTTTACTTGGAGACCAGTTTGCAAGCATGGGCTTGTTTTCAACGGTCCAATCAATTTTAAATGGCTACCGTTTGATCATGGATGATCGATGGCTAGTTTTCAACCTGACCACTATTAGCGTTTTTGTCTCTTTGCGTGCGAAGACTTGAACCTGCATTCATGGCGACGGATGGAGTGGGTCACTGGCTCCGCCGATTTGCATTCATGGTGACGCAACTCTGGTACAAGGATGATATGGCTCGAGTATGGGCGCGCAGATTTGGTGGCAGATTCAATGCAGGTTGATTGATTTTCTTGATCGTGCAGGATTGTCTTTCCTGCTATGATCTGACCAGAGGCATTTATGTAACCCGAGAATTTGTTGTTGCTCACGATGCAGTTGGAGTCTAACATGGCATGCTAATGTGGCTCTTAGCAGGGTGCTGATCCCAGAACTGTTTAAAGGGATTTTCTCAATCATTTGTAAGGATCTTTGGCCAGAAATTAGAACCAATTTTGAAGAAAGAGCACTGAGTCACAAAGTCAGATTATTATCAGAATTTGAGGTCTAGGGACTGTAATGAGTCAAATTGTGAGGTCTTGGACACATGTATGAATCTGAATGTATAGATTGAGATCTTTAAGTCTCTCCTTTGTATTGTGCATATGGATTGTTAATGAAATTGATCAAAGGTCATTTCGTTTACCACATTAGTGTAATGTTTTTATTGTCTATTCTGGTTGTTGCTCTTATTCAAGGAATAAGTTAAATGCTTTAAGCATATCAGAGATTCATATGTATGATAGGAGGATTTGATAAGTAGTCTCATAGATCTGATCACTAGTTGTGAAACTAATAAGGTTAGTCTTGCAAAGAATTTTATGTCCAGAGTAATTGTTCCTTCTATTTGTAGGTTATTGTGACTCCTAGCCCAGGAATGATGGCACTGGTCTGATATTTTCTATTTGTCTTTAGGGTTCTAGTCTCTTTGCTCAAGATCAATCTTCTATTTAATCAATTTTGTTTAGTTGCTATGTCCCACCTCCTTGTTGCTTAAAGGTTGAGCTACTAAGAATCTAGCCCCATTTGAGGTTCTCAATACTTGGCATCAGGAGTCATCTGCTATAAAAAGCAATGTCTAGTCTTATTTGAGGCATTGTATGGGTACACCCGCCCTGGTTCTGTAGAGCCTAAAGTGCAGAAGGTCTTCTGACCTTGTCAGTTGGTCCAGGTCCTTCGAGCTGCCGTTGACTGGAGATGGCTACTCCATAGGTAGAGTAGGAGACCAACCTGGTTTGCTCAAGCATCATTAAAAACAACCAACAAGATGGCGACTCCGCTGGGGATATAACAAAGAAAATTTTAATCTGATTTCTAGTGTGGGTTCTCATTTTCCCATCTGATTCACCGAGAAGATGGCGACTCCGCTGGGGAGCTACTCATAAATACAGTTATAAGGTGCCATATCAAAAGAGTCATATCAATTTCCATGTTGGTTATGTTCAAAGTTTGAAGAATCTCAGGCCTGGTGAAAAGTTTTGTTGTAGTTAGCCTGAAATATTTATGGTGCTCTACTGGTGGAACGAGCTTAGAGAAGGACTTATATGTATGTGGACTTCATATCATTTGAAGTTATGTCCTCTGCAAAGAGTTGGCGACTCTATCAAAGTAAAACCATTGAAGATTTGAAGAATGTTCCAGAGCTGCAATGTTGACAGGTATTCTTCATATGTTTGAACACTTTAGAAAGAAATGATGATTCCCTACCTAGTGATTCAACACTACCAAAGGGAAAGGATATTGCAGTTTTATACATACTTCAAAGTGCATGATATGTAATGTATATTACATTTAATGAAGTACGTTTTGTGCCTCTAATAATCTTAGGGCATTTTTATTCAATCAATATCTTGGATTCATGAATGTTGTAAATGAGAACCCTGTACGAGGTTAGTAGTGATTGAGTATCGGTTCATGAGGGTTTCCATGTGAGATGGAAAGTAAAAATATGTGAGGAAGACGTGTTGTACCATGCCCTCAAAGGGATTGCATAATGGGTCAACAGTCTTTGGTTCAAAAATTGTATGATCTCAAGAGGCAGGAAGGAGAATCACCATATAGGTTGTTCTCAAGACTTTTGGACTACTTGGTAGAAATTCCAGAAGACGAGCCAACAATGCAAATAAGTGAAGGGAATATTCCAGAAGACGAGCATTACATTCAGCCCACAGTTGATACATGTGCAAGTCCTTGCAGCAGTGATGAAGCTGATTACACATCGGATGATGACAAAGTAGACATGCAAGAATCTTTTCCTTGTAATATTTCGAAGGATGGTGAAGTAGATGAGGAATAGGGTATTATCCCATGCCATGGTGTGATCAATGATCATGATGATCAAAGTGAAGTCTCAAGTACTCATTTTGAGGAGTTTGAGCTTAGTTCATACACTGATGAATGTCATGTGGTGGAGGGTGAAGCTGAATACAGTTGCTTCCTATTTGATGCTCCTAATCTTCTGAGTGCCAATACACTTGGTGGTCTCCCTGCTGTCCCTGTTGATGTTGATTTACTTGAGCCCTCACTTGGTGTGTTTGACTTTGAGATAAATGCAAATCTGAATGATGAATCAATGCACACCTTAGAACCAGAGTATCAGAAGATGTGCCCATGTTGCAGTAACCAGTACACAGATACTCTTGAATATGGGTCTTTTGCCATTGACATGTGTAGTGTTGATTTACATGTTAGTGAAGAAGTTATCTATCAGAGCTTTCAGTTTGATCTGCAGACTGATTTTGATGAAAAATTTTGTGATGTCATGAATCAAGTCGACTATGAATGTTTTTATTTCCCAGTCCAAGCAAATGAACATTCAGTAAAACATGACCATGAATTGTCCAAGGAGATATGCCATGATGATTGTGATCTCCAATCAGTGTCTGATGGCTTGTTGCAGTTTGACAGTGTAGCTGGTGGCATTGGAAAGGACAGTGATTCAATGGAAATGGCCAATGACCGAGCTAGTTTGTGGGAAGTTCATGAGAGTGTTATCATATTTGGTCTATGGAAGGCAACAGAAAATCAAGTTTTTGATAGAGGTAAGAGTTGGCTCTCATTTTTCATTTGGTGGCCTAGTGTCATCAAATGAAATAAATAATCAACAATGTGACTCTAGAATTCCCTGTTCATGGACAATTCTCGAGGATGCTTCGCCTAAAGCATATCTTTTTCCATGAACATTAGCTTAGGGTTTTGGCTTTTTGTTTCCTGGTCTTTTCTTTTGGGTCTACTAGCTCTGTTCGGGCTAGTTCCTGGTTTGTTTTGGGTTTCCTTTTGTTCTGGTCTGCTCTCCCAGTCATCTGAATTCTTGTTATGCCCACGAGGGGCATACATCCCCAACTGGAGCCTATGTTAGAGCCATTTCTTATTTTCTCAGGTTCTGGTTGTGTGCCCTTGTTTTTCATGATATAACTTTTCCTCTGGGGTGTGTTTCATTTTGGCACGTGGGGTAAGTGGGCTCCCATAAGGGTTGAGCTCAGTGTGTTTGAATTTTCACTGTGGTGGTGTTTTTCCCTTCGGCTCTTTTGTCTTGTTCTTGCTTCCTTTTGGGCTTAAACCCTGGCTAGGGTTTTTCTTTTACTCTCGGGTCTGCAGGTTTTCTTTTTGTTTCTTGGCCGCTTGGTCTTTTTGCTCGGTGACTTGTCTGCCTGGTTTGTGTTTCACTTAGTGGTTCTCCCGAGCCCCATTTCTCATCCTTTACCGGCCCCTTGTCACCGTTTCCACCGGCTCCGTGGCCTTCGCCGTGACCTTTGACTTTTGGCATGACCTCTCGACGACTCCCATCTGTCTCCCCGAGGTTCTCTTTCGACTTAGTCAGTGTTGATTGTGTCGGGGAGATCTCTCCCCGACTTCTTTCTGTCTCACCGATGGGCTTTCCTTTCGGCGTAACGGTTCCCGTTCAGGGTGAGGTCCTCCCGACTCCCCTTGGTCTCCCCAAGCTCATTTTTGCTGCCCTTTGTTGTGCTTTCGGCATGACTCTTTCGGTTCGGGGTGACATCTTGGCGAAATCCTCTTGGTCTTACCAACGGTATCTTTTGGTTTTCTTTCGGCGTGGGTGTTATCTTTCGCTGAGAAGTCTCGGCGAGATCTTCTTGTTGCGCTGACCAGTGGTGAAGGATTTTATGCTTCGGGGAGACTTTTGTTTCGGTGTATGTCATAGCGATGGGGTCGTGTCTTGCCGACGGTGATTCAATGTGTGGCTTTCAGTGAAGGTCTTATCTTCTCTCGGCGAACTGGTTTCTATGGGCTCGCGGTATAACATGGAATGTCTCCAAGACCTCTCGCTGATGATTGTGTGCTATAGCGATAGCATTTGGCGGGTGTTTTCGTCGGTGAAGGAGGTTATAAGTCACAGCGACTTGAACAATGTAAAAGGTGCTCTATTCGGTATGAGCTTGGGTCTTCAGCGAGAGGTCTCGGCGAGTGACCTTCGGTCTCGCCGATGGAGCATAAAGTGGTCTTTGTGGGCGTGAGTTTTGAATCGTCTTGGCGACACTGCATGAAGGAAATATCTTTCGGTATCTGATGCGGACTTCACTATATGTCTTGTCGAGTGTGCCATGTCTTGCCGACTCATGTGCTCGATGAATCTTACTGACTTCGCCAGGATGTATGGCCGACTCGGCCATGTCTCCGCGACTTCTCTGCCCTCGCCCTCCTGGGCAACTTAAAGACTATCGGTGTGCACGTGCAGATATTCAACGGTGATGTTTTAACTTCAGATTTAAAGGCACCCGATGTTTACTTGGAGACCAGTTTGCAGGCATGGGCTTGTTTTCAACAGTCCAATCAATTTTAAATGGCTACCGTTTGATCATGGATGATCGATGGTCATTTTTCAACCTAACCACTGTTAGGGTTTTTGTTTGTTTGCGCGCGAAGACTTGAACCTGCATTCATGGCAACGGATGGAGTGGGTCGCTGGCTCCTCCAATTTGCATTCATGGCGACGCGACTCTGGTACAAGGATGATATGGCTCGAGTATGGGCGCGCGGATTTGGTGGCAGATTCAATGCAGGTTGATTGATTTTCTTGATCGTACAGGATTGTCTTTCCTGTTGTGATTTGACCAGAGGCATTTATGTAACCCGAGAAGTTGTTGTTGCTCACGATGCAGTTGGAGTCTAACGTGGCATGCTAATGTGGCTCTGAGTAGGGTGTCAATCCCAGAACTGTTTAAAGGGATTTTCTTAATCATTTGTAAGGATCTTCGGCCAGAAATTAGAACCAATTCTCAAGAAAGAGCACTGAGTCACAGAGTCAGATTATTATCAGAATTTGAGGTCTAGGGACTGTAATGAGTCAAATTGTGAGGTCTTGGACACATGTATGAATCTGAATGTATAGATTGAGATCTTTAAGTCTCTCCTTTGTATTGTGCATATGGATTGTTAATGAAATTGATCAAGGTTCATTTCGTTAACCACATTAGTGTAATGTTTTTATTGTCTATTCTGGTTGTTGCTCTTATTCAAGGAATAAGTTAAATGCTTTAATCATATCAGAGATTCATATGTATGATAGGAGGATTTGATAAGTAGTCTCATAGATCTGATCACTAGTTGTGAAACTAATAAGGTTAGTCTTGCAAAGACTTTTATGTCCAGAGTAATTGTTCCTTCTATTTGTAGGTTATTGTGACTCCTAGCCCAGGAATGATGGCACTGGTCTGATATTTTCTATTTGTCTTTAGGGTTCTAGTCTCTTTGCTCAAGATCAATCTTCTATTTAATCAATTTTGTTTAGTTGCTATGTCCCACCTCCTTGTTGCTTCAAGGTTGAGCTACTAAGAATCTAGCCCCATTTGAGGTTCTCAATACTTGGCATCAGGATTCATCTGCTATAAAAAGCAATGTCTAGTCTTATTTGAGGCATTGTATGGGTACACCCGCCCTGGTTCTGTAGAGCCTAAAGTGCAGAAGGTCTTCTGACCTTGTCAGTTGGTCCAGGTCTTCTGAGCTGCCGTTGACTGGAGATGGCTACTCCATAGGTAGAGTAGGAGACCAACCTGGTTTGCTCAAGCAGCATTAAAAACAACCAACAAAGTTAAATGTCATTTCCAAGTATCTCAAAAAGGAACATCAAACATTAGGAAAATGAATCAATTGAATCCTTCATGGAGATTAAAGATGCACTAAAAAAGGTTCCAATCATAGAAATTCCTAATTATTCCAATCATTTTCAATTATTTTCCTTTGATTAATTCTACATAATTTCTCTTATTTTACTTCAAAAGAATGTTAATGATTATGTGTAGCGAATTTTCATTTTTATAAATCATTAGTAGATTTTGAATTGAACTAGTCCATCATGGAGAAACATGCCTTTTCCCTTGTTAGGGTAATGAAATACTTCAAATCCTATCTTGTGGAAGCCAAAATCAATGTCTATGTGCCAAATACAACTACAAGAGATATATTTTCTCAAAAAGAGGCATTAGAAATACAGTACAATTGGATAAACAAGATACAAGAATATGATATGGAGGTGAAGACTACCAAGCTAGTCAAAGGTCAAGACTTGGCCAAGTTTATGGTTGGTATAAATTTGGATGTAGCTAAAGTGCATTAAGTGAACTCTAATTCAACACCTCCCTCATATCATTTGAAGGATTGTCCTTAATATAAGGAAATTATTTTCTA